>CAUYRT010056716.1:0-29167 GCA_963574885.1 Lepilemur ruficaudatus | reverse complement strand
CAATTTTAAGAAATGACAGTGAGCTAGCACCACTTGTATTATCCTGGATTAAGCTTAAACCCAATATCATAGTCTTGTGAGAAATCTGAAGTTTTCCACCATCATCAGGTTTGTGTAAACTGGATAACCTTGGCAAATGCTTGCGTTCACACAAGGACGGAAAAACAAGCACCACACGTACTCACCATCAAATTGGTACTAACTGATAAACACTAAGGTGCTCACATGGTAGTAATATTCATTGGTGCCAGTCATGAAGTGGTGGTGACTAAACTCACTACTAATGGATGTGGAGCGCACTGTATGGGGGAAGGACAGGCTTGTAGCCCTGGCTCGGGTGAGGCAGAGGCATTATATGTAACCAAAATGTTTGTACCCCCATAATATCCTGAATTAAAAAAAAAATACTTGTGTTCATGTTTGCCATGCCAGTCTTTCTGAACTCTGACCTCTAAGCACTCATTGTATATAAATTTTCCTTTTCTTTTCCAAATGGTTGTTTTGTCTCTGGATCTTCTTTTGACATTGCATGAAAAATGCGTACAAAATATCAAGAAGGGAATCAACTAAAGTAATAACAATGAAGTAGTCAAATGGAATTTGAGTCTTCTTGAAATCTTTTATTTTTTATAAGAGAAATTTATCTAATTAAAATGAATTTTTATCAATAATAAGAAATATTTCAAAATATTGTGTGTGTATATATATATGTACTTTTAAAACTGTTTATGACAAGCTAAGGTAAAAATTTTTTACCTACCAAGGAAAAAATGGCAATAAAGCTAATAGGATTTATTCTGTGCTTTTGGTTGTCTCTTCCTTCATTTCCATGTCCACAAAACAGGAATTATGGAAAGAGAGAGACAATTTTGTAAGACAAACTTGTCAAATTCAAATTTTCAAAGGAAACTGCTGATTTGAGGGCAGGAGCCCCATTACCACTGGTAGATGGAATCAGAATGGAGAAACCCAGCTGAGTGCAGGAAAAATTCATAAAGCACTTGTCTGAGAGATGCCAGCTCTGGTTTAGCCCTCACCCCTGTTACCAAGTTGTGTTTTATATGTCCTCTGAGAAACTTCCTCCAGACCATTGCACAAACTGTTGATGCCTGAATAAGAGAAAGAATTTAAGTAGTGTTTTCCAAACCAAAGTGTTATTAAAGGTCAATAAACTATATAATATATATTCACTCCTATAGACTCCATGAAGAGAGAAAGGTGTCCCTGCCATTTCCTGGCTATGTGAAGAATTTAGACAAATCCTTTAACTGCTCTCTGCCTCATAATCCTTTTCTGTAAAAGTTTATGCTTCTCTTAAAAGTTTCTGGGAGCAGTGAATGAGGTAGTGTGTTTAACGTATCTATAAGGAGTCACTTGGCGTATCAATGGAGGGCCTTAAATATTAGTCTCCTTTCTGTACCCTCCAAATCAGTTAAAGATTTTATTTATAAAACCAACTGTAGATAGACTTGTTTGAACCTCTCATATTACAGATGTGGAAATTGAAGTGCAGAGAGGTTAAATGACTTTCCGAAGGCCAAGTAAATAGAGGCAAACCCAATGTAAGAGCTCCGTTTTCATAATTAAATATGTTAAAATATGGAAAATGTAATTGTTTTGATGTGAGTATTTATTTTGTTTCCTTCTTTTTCTTTCCAAACGGATGGCATACAGATCCTTCCCGAATTCCCAATGCTTCTCAGGTGATATTAAGAGCAAAAATCTACCCCATGTTGCCTTGCTCCCATGCTACAGCCAATGAGTTGATTCAGCTGTGGGTCTAACAAGCCATTAAGGTTTACTGTTAAGGACAAAAGAAGGCAAGTACCAATGGAGGAAGAAAGGATTTCTCCTAGCCAGGGGTTCTCAACATTAGCTGCCTGTTGGAATGAGCTGGGGAGGTTTAAAAACTTCTGATACTTGGGTGCCACCATCCAAAGTTTGTGATTTAATTGGTCTGGGTTGTGGCTCTGGTTTTGAATCATCCTAGGTGATTCTAATAGCTCAAAGTTGAGAATTATCACTTTATTGTATGTGCATTTGCCAATCATTATATACAGCAAAGAAAAAAAGAGTTAAATCTTAAAATTCACCTGCCACCAGGTTTGCAATTCAAGGTTTCTCAATTTCCAGTTAGGATATAACAACCCACCAACTGGACATGGCATTTTATGTTTTCCAAATGGTACTTCATAGCTATCATGTTACTCAGTCTAAGCTAGTTATATGACTTCATCATTTTTCATTCTGTCTTTTGGTCATTATCAACATTTCTGAGAGCTCATTTTTATTTTTTAATTAATTTATTTTGTATTTGTATATATTCATGGATACAAGTGTAGTTTTTCTACATTGATATATTGCATTGTGGTGAAGTCAGGGCCCTCATTGCATTCATCACTAGAGCAATGCACATTGGACTAACCAAGCAACCTCCCATTGCCCACTCCCCACCCCTCCAAGTCTCCATTGTCCATCATTCCACACTCTACTTCTATATGTACACATTATTTAGCTCCCACTTATAAGTGAGAACATGTGGTATTTGTCTTTCTGTGTCTGGATAGTTTAACTTAAGATAATGGCCTCCAGTTACATCTATGTTGCTTCAAAAGACATGATTTTACTCTTTTTGTATGAGAGACCATTTTTAAAGTGAAAAAAGTACAAAACAAAATAAAAAGGCTAAAAAGACAAACACTAAATTTGAATCCAAACTTAAAAAAAAATCTACCCTTGTGAAATTGATAACACAATCCCACTTGGAACAAAAGAAAACAATTATTTAAATAATTTTTGATAAGGTACTCTGTACAAACCCGGTGCTATATATTCTAAAAAGAGAACAGAGAAAAATCTTAAACTTAATGTGTTTATTGTTAATAGTGGTATTGGTATAGTAAACCTGAAACTATGTTTATTGTAGGATAGAGGAAGTGAGTAATTATATACGTGTCAGGGGAACCAGGGTTATTATTGTGGGAGAAGAAAGAATGATGTAAGTATGAAAGAGAGGAAAGCAAAACCCTGTGATATTACATTTGAATAAGAGGTATCAGTCTGAACAATGATTTTCAAAAATCCTAGCACTGTTCATTGAAAAGGTTTAGAAACAATGTCATTCTAGAATATTGAACATGCTTTATTGTTGCTAAATCACTTTCTCCGCCAAAGGGAACACAGTGTCCTTGGAGAAGTTCCTGATTATCAATCTGAGACAGGTATATAAATTGAAACTGAAACACTTTTTGGACCAGAAAGCAAGAATGTGATTTCAAAACCATTTGGTCACAATAGCAAAGATATGGAATCAACCTAAGTGTCTACCAGCTGATGAGTGGATAAAGAAAATGTGGTATATATACATCACGGAATACTACTCAGCCATAAAAAAGAATGAAATAATTTTTTTTGCAGCAACTTGGACGCAACTGAGGCCATTCTCCTAAGTGAAGTACCTTGGGAACAGAAAATCAAATACCACATGTTCTCACTTACAAGTGAGAGCTAAACTATGGCTATGATGGTCATACAGAGTGGAATAATGAAAGTGAAGACTCCAAAGGTGGGAGGGTGAGAGTGGGGTAAGGGATAAAAAATTACCTATTGTGTACAATGTACACTATTTAGGTAAACGGTACACTCAAAGAGCAGACATTGCTGCTATACAATATATCTGTGTAACAAATTTGCTCATGTACCTCCTAAATATATTAAAATGAATTTAAAAAAACATTCAGACATTTCATAAGGGACATAGGATTGGAATAGAAATTTCTGCAATGCAACTATAAGAATGGCCAATAAGTACCTGAAAAGATGCTCAACATTATTAATCATTATACAAATGCAAATCAAAACACAATAAGATACCACTTCACACACACAAGGATGACTATAATTTAAACAACAGAAAATAATGTGTCAATGAGGATGTGGAGAAATTGAAATTCTCATATGTTTCTGGTGGGATTACAAAATAGAGCAACCACTTTGCAAACCATTCTAGAAGTTCCCCCAAAAGGTTAAACAAGTAGCTACCATATGACCCAAGATTTCAACCTCCAGGCATATAACCAAGAGAATTAGAAACAAACGTTTATATAAAAATATGTACATGAATGTTCATGGCAACATTATTTATAATAACCAAAAAAGGAAACAACCCAAATGTTCATCAACAGATGAATGAATAAACAAACTGTTATGTATCCATGCAATGTAATATTATCTCGCCATGTGTATTTTTTCTTTTTGATTATTATGGGTATATAATGATTGCATATCTTTTTTTTTTTTTTTTGAGACAGAGTCTCACTTTGTTGCCCTGGCTAGAGTCCCGTGGCGTCAGCCTAGCTCACAGCAACCTCAAACTCCTGGGCCTAAGCCTCCCAAGTAGCTGGGACTACAGGCACACACCACCATGCCTGGCTAATTCTTTCTATTTTTGGTAGAGATGGAGTCTCACTTTTGCTCAGACTGGTCTCGAACTCCTGAGCTCAAACAATCTGCCTGCCTCGGCCTCCCAGAGTGCTAGGATTACAGGTGTGAGCCACTGCGCTGGGCCTAATGGTTGTATCTTTATAGGGTACATGTGATATATTGATGCAATATGACTAAATCAAATCAGGGTAATTGGAGTATCCCTCACTTCAGAATTTATCATCTCTTTTTGTTAGGAGCATTCCAATTCCACTCTTTAAGTTATTTTAAAATACACCCTAATTTGTGGTTGATTATATTCATTATCTTATGTTATCAAATATTGTTCATTCTATTTAACTAACTATTTCTGCACCCATTAACCATCCCCACTTTATCCCCCACTCCCCCTTGGTAGCCATCATTCTACTTTCTGCCTCCATGGGACCAATTGTTTTTAATATTTAGCTCCCACATATGAGTACGAACATGCAAGATTTGTCTTTCTGTGCTTCAGCCACAAGTATTGACACATGTTACAACATGGATAAACCTCAAAAACATTATGTTAAACGGAAGAAGCCAGACATAAAAGGGCACATATTGTATAAATCCATTCATATGAACTATCCAGAATAGGAAAACCCATAGAAAGAAATAATAGATTAGTGTTTGTTAGAGGATGAGGGAAGCATTAATGGGAAGTGACAATTTAATGAGTAGGGGATTTCTCTTGGAGGTAATAATAAGTTCTGCAGTTAGATAGTAGTGAGGGTTGCCCAACATTTTGAATATACTAAAATCCACTTAATTATACAATTTAAAATAGTTAAAATGCACATTTTCTCAACTGCACATGAAACATTCTCCAGGATAGATCATGTGTTAGGCCATAAAACAAGTCCTAACAGATTTAAGAAGATCGAAATCACATCAAGTATTTCTTTCTGACCACAGTGTCATAAAACTGTAAATCAGTAACAAGAGGAACCTCAGAAAATTTACAAGTATGTGGAAATCAAACAGTATGCTCCTGAACAACCAATGGGCCAATGAAGAAATTAAGAGGGAAATTAAAAGAATTTCTTGAGACAAACATGGATATATAAGACACCAAAACCTATAGGACACAGGAAAAGCAGTTTTAAGAGGGAATTTTATAGCAATAATTGCCTGCATTGAAAAAGGAGGAAGATGTCTAATAAATAACTTAATGTTGCACCTCAAGAAACTAGAAAAACAAGAATAAACTAAGCTCAAAGTTAGGAGAAAGGAGGAAACAATAAAGATCAGAGCAGAAATAAATAAAATAGAGATTAGAAAAACAATAGAAAGGATCAACAAAACTAAGAATTGGTTTTTTGAAAAGATAAACAAAATTGACAAACCACTGGCTGTACAAGAAGCATGGTGCCAGCATCTGCCTCTGATGAGGGCCTCAGGCTACTTCCACTCAAGGCAGAAGGAGAAGGGGAGTCTGCCTGTGCAGATCATATGGTGGAGGTGGAGAGAGAAAGAGAGAGAGAGGGAGAGAGAGAGGTGTGTGCCAGGTTCTTTTTAACAACCACTTCTTACAGAAACTGAAAGTGAGAACTCGCTCATTCCCGTGGCACTAAGCCATTGATGAGGGATCCACCATTACAATCCAAAAGCCTCCCCCCAGGCCTCACCTCCAACATTGGGCATCACATTTCAACATGAGGTTTGAAGTGTCAGATATCTAAACTATAGAACCCTGAGAAAGAAATGTCCATGAGAGCCTGAACCAAATTCTTGACCTGCTGAATCCATCAGTATAATAAATGGCTGTTTTACACCACTAAATTTTGGAGTTAATTTGTATCGTACCATTAAATAATTGCAATGGTGCTTATAACCTGGAGGTGAGGAGCTGTCATAATGAAAACCTAAAATACGGCATTGGATTTGGGATAAGGAGACAGGCAGACGTTGGAAGGGCCTTGAAGAAATTGTTAACAGAAATGTGATGGCCCTGAAGGAGGCTGCCAGTGAGACGTCATGAAAAAGTTAGGGGAATATTCAGTCTCTCTGATAAACAATATAACTAATAGTCTAAGAATCTTTCAGGCATTGTTTCTATCTGAGGTAGAGAAGGGCTTATCTCGTAGAGATTTATGGGTGTGGCTTTTATTGGAGTAGATCATAAACTTACTCATAAGCATCCATTATGATTTTAAAAGAATTATATCACCTTGTACTGAAAGAGATGGAGAAAGTACAAAATGAAAAGAGGCCATTTGATCCCTTAATATCTACATGTAGCAATCAAGCTGCAATAACTACCAAGCTGCAAACACAGGGTCGTTTTCTATAGAAAAAAAAGGATGACTCAGATGGTGGGACTAAGAACCCAGGGGGTGGAGCCAAGAATCATTCCCAGGCAGTAAAACTGAGTCCTAATCAAAGAATTAGTAACAGGTTTCTGGGTGGAGTGCAGAATTGCTATATGCTATTGACTCCAGTTACTCCTGTGTGCCTCCAGTATCCCCCATTTTTGAACTGAAGGGTCCATAGTGGTTACCCTATACTTGTTTAACCATTGTGTATTGGGTGTATAGAGGGAAGACAACTTGTTTTTAGTGTAAAGGTTCTTGAACTGAGAGAATGTTCTAGAGGATCTGGACTCAAGGAACCACACTTGAAGATCTTCAGCAACACCTGGACCTGATCTAGATGATGAGATTTCAGACCTTGATCCTGACTCTGTTACTATAATGGGACATCTTTGTGCTAAATACAAATGTTTATTGCATGTCGGAGAGGTGAAATGTATGGCCAGCGAGTTTATCACGGCGGATGAAATGTTCCAAATATGGCTTCACTTATATATATACATATTTTCCATATTAGCTTCTTACATTGTGACTGAAGAAGTGAGAAAGTAGGCATTCCCTCTCTTGAAATCTGGCCAGGGGCTTGTGACTGCTTCCATCAATACGGTGTACAATGTGTGGCTTCCAAGACTGGGTCAGAAAATATTACAGTTTACCCTGGTTCTCTCACCCTTGGGATGTTCACTCTTAGGCCCCAGCTTCCATGCCATGAGAAAGCCCAAACTGGCCCATGTGGCGAGACCATGTGGACAGCCTGTATGGAGGGCTTTCAAGGCTCCCAGCCAACAGCATCAAACACTAAACCTTTGAGCAAGTGAGCCTTCAAATGATACCAGCCCCCAACTTTTGGATCTTATGGCTCCACATTGTAGAGTAGGGACAAGCTTTTCATCTTTTACCCTATCCAAATTACTGACCCATAGAATCCTTAAGCATAATTAATGGTTGTTGTACCCCATCATGCATTGGGGTAATTTGTTACACAGTCATAATAATTGAAATATGGGTCTTGAAAGTTTCTTTTGGGCATCTGGAGTTGAGACTACAGGAACTGAAGGTTGACTCTTTGTAGTTTTCAGTTTTAATAAACAGTCTTACTAAATACACATTACTCAAATATTTACAATCTCACAGGGAAGCTGAAGTTATTTCAACATGATTACCAGTTTGTGATATTCTTGAGAAAAGAAAGTACATAAGTAATTAAAAATTTGTTTCAAATGACCTTGTCTTTCAGGTAATGCAAGAATGGAGTAAATAAAGGTATTTTTGTTATAAAGAGAGATCTAAGCAGAATAGATGACAATGTCAGAATATGAAAGCAAGATTTAGCATAGTGAAGCTTTCTTTCAATAATTTAGTCATGATTATATAGATGAAAGAAAATGTACAAGAAGCTTTTGTGTTTGTTTCTTTTTCCATAGAGGGCAGGACATGAGGGAGCGTGGTGGAAACTGGAGCAGCAGGAATTTGGGTCATAAATTAGGAAGCCTTGCCTGACTACAAGAGATGTGAAATACTGAATACGTTATTAAGATACATTGCGTTATCTAATAAACTTTAAAGAAACATTTATATAGATTTCTATTTAATTGAAATATTATCTCCCAGTTTTATAAATTAGGAATTCTGTCAAATACATTGCATATAAAGTAGTATTGACAAAGATAATTATAGGTGAGGGCATTGGTTACTTCATAGTTTTTTTCAACAGTCATCTGTACCCACACATCCTAGTCCATTATGGACATCTTTAATTAATTTCACGATGCCTGGTGTAGTGGAAAGCACAATATGTTCAGTCGGAAGTCCCAGTTTCTGTCTCTGTCTTTGTCATTATCTAGCTCTGTGACCTTTGTTAAATCATTTAACTTCTCACGATTTTGGTTCCCTTGCACATGGAGCACAAAATATACCTGCTTTTGGCCTCACGATATTGCTGTACAAATCAAAGGAAATAATGAATTTCCATACCGGGTAAATAGTATACATAAAGGGAGACTTGTTTGTGGATTAGAATGGAATCAGACTGGATGTGGCCTGAAAACTTAACTATATTGATGATTAATGCATGATTCTTAAGAAACTGTAGCTGTCTTTTTGTCATAAACTCACACCCAGCTTATGAATCCCTAAGACAAATTTATAATCTGAAATAAGTGCACAGCTTGGACTCTGAGGATATGGACCTGGCATTTATTATCAGTGTGATTTGGGGCAAATAAAATATAGTCTTTTATGTAAAAAAATGGGGACAGGAATGATAATACGTGACTTACAGACTTGGTCCCCAACCCTTTTGGCACTAGGGACTGGTTTCATTGAAGACAATTTTTCCATGGACTGGGGACAGGGGGGAATGGTTTCGGGATGATTCAAGTGCATTACATTTATTTTTCACTTCATTTCTATTATTATTACATTGTAATATATAATGAAATAATTATACAACTCACCATAATGCAGAATCAGTGGGAGCCCTGATCTTGTGTTCCTGCAACTAGATGGTCCCATCTGGGGTGATGGGAGACAGTGACACCCGAAGAGTGTTGCTTATGTCCAGTCTACTCTGTAATCTTGTTTTGGTTGCTGTCACTGCAGAAAACACTGCTTCACAGATAGGATATTGGAAATGGAAGCAGGTTTTTTCAGTGCTTTTGTGGCAATCTCAGGATATTATGCCTTGACTTTAATCCAGAACGTATGGAGATTTGAAGTTGTCTCAAACCACACCTTTAAGGCCATCGTCATTTGGGATCTCCAGCAGCTGATCCTCTTCTAGCCCAGACAAAATCGATTCATCTGGCTTATTCACAAATGGGTCGCGGGTCCATTCCTTCCCAGTTTGGGGCTCTTCTGTGGATGGGAAGTAATGCCCAAACCCTTTTGAAAGTTGAGATAGGTGATCACTAGCAGGGAGAATAAAGGCCCTTGGCTCAGTCACTTTCGAAATCTCTGCTAATGTTTTAAACATGTCAAAAATCCCAATGTTTACTAGTCATGCTCATAATTCCAGTTTGGCTTTGAGTGTAGCTACTTTATCTGCCAACTTGAACACAGTTGTCATTCTTCCTCTGAAGTGACAGATTGAGTTTGTTGAGCAGGTTGGATATGTCACACAAGAAGGCAAGTTTTGTGACCCATTCGGTGTCACTGAAAGGTGCTTCCAGTGGTGACTGTTTTTCTAAAAGAAATCTTTGCAGTGGCTCTCGTAAATTGAAAAAGTCTGGCCAGTGATCTACCTTTGGAAAGCCATCTCACTTCTGTGTATAAGAGAAGACGTGTGTGCTCTGTGTCCCTCTCCTCACAGAGCTATGTGAACAGATGTGAGTTAACGGCATGTACTTTAATGTGGCTGATAATTTTAATCACATCCTGCAAAGCGTTGTTTAGTTTAGGTGATATTTTTTGGCTAGCCAGCATTTCTCTATGGATGACACAGTGTGTGTAGACTCACATTCAGAAGAGACCTCCTTGACCCAAGTAGTGAAACCAGAAAGCTGTCTAGTCATGGCAACTGCTCTGTCGGTGCATAGACTGACACAAAATGACCAATGCAGCTTTCCTGATATATAATCATTCAAAGATTTGAATAATTCTGCAATTGTGGTATTGGTTGACAACAAAAGTGCACATAACATATCTTCATGTACATCTTCCTGAAAAATATATCTCAGAAAAACAAGCATTGTTTCCTTGTTGTCAACATTGGTAGACTTGTCAACCTGGATTGCATGCCACAGTTACTCATTAATCCTCTTTAACAATTATGCCTCAATATTCTCTGCTACTTCTTCAACTCATCTAATTATGGTGCTGACTGAGAGAGAAACATGTGCCACCTTTTGCACTGCAACTACAAGTATATGGCAAATGTCCTCAGCAGCAGAAAGGATCAACTCTTCACCAATAGTAAAGGGCTTCTTAGCTTTAGCAATGTGGTTAGCCACTAGGAATGATGTTCTCAGTGTGGACACATTTGATGAAGTGGTGGTCCTCAATAATTGCTTCTGTTTTTCGTGTTCATGTTTTTTTTTTTCTCTTTTGACAAATTCAAAGACTGGTCTTTTTTTAAAATTCAGGGTATTATGGGGGTACAAACATTTTGGTTACATTTTGGTTACATTTGCCCCACTCAAGCCAGGGCTGCAAGCTTGTCCCTCTCCCGTACAGTGCGTTCTGCTTCCATTAGTTGTGGGTTTACCCCCCGACACCTGCCCCCTGACCGGCACACCACGAGTATGTGTACCATGTGAACACCTTAGTGTTGGCCAGTTAGTACCAATTTGATAGCGAGTACACGTGGTGCATGTTTTTTCATCCTTGTGAAACCTCACTTTGAAGGATGGCAAAGGCTTGTCTTTTAATGCAGGGTGCTTGGTCTCAATGTGGTGAAGCAGTTTTGAAGGTTTCACAGCTTTATTGGACAGCCAGTTGCCACATATTATGTAAAGCAGCCTTGGGGAATGTGAATCACCTGTAGCAATGATATCATAATTTAAGTAATACTCTTGATATTTTCTTTTAAATGCAGCTTTCATTTTGTTGGCAGTCTTAGAATCTTCTGCTGTCTCATCATTGGGTCTTTCCCCCTTTTCAAAGAAGCTCTCCAGTGACATTTGTTTTTTACTCATTTTTGCTAGGGTTAGCTTGTGGGCTTATGCAAACTGTGACTGAGACAAGTGCATAGTGTGGGGAAAAGGTGTGGATGGAAGTGGTAAAGAAAATAATGGGCAGGCCACATGCAGACCAAAGTAAGTGTCAGATTCTGACTTTAAGCCTGCCACCAGATGCAGCCATACAATTGAAGTACATCAGCTCACTTACCATTATAAAACTTGCCACCAGATGCAGCTTTGCAATTGAAGTAAGATGCTCACTTGTCACTATAAAGCCTGCCATCACCTGTAGGTTAATTGTCATTTGCCACTCACTGATAGGGTTTTGATATGTGTTTGCAAGCAATTGATTTATTGTAGCCTCTGTGCAGTCAAATCTCTGCTAATGATAATCTGTATTTCTATCTGCTCCCCAGCACTAGCATCACCACCTCAGCTCCAGCTCAGATCATCAGGCATAGATTCTCATAAGGAGCACACAACCAAGATCCCTCACGTGTGCAGTTTACAGTAGGGTTTGTGTTCCTATGAGAATCTTATGCTGCTGCTGATCTGACAGGAGGCGGGGCTCACGCAGTGATGTAAGTGATGCGAAGCAGCTGTAAATACAGATGAAGCTTCAGTTGCTGGCCCACTGCTTACCTTCCGCCGTGTGCCTAGTTCCTAACAGGTCAGACTGAGATTCTCATAAGGAGTGTGCAACCTTGCATGCGCAGTTACAGTAGGGTTTGTGCTCCTATGAGAATCTAGTGCCATAGCTGATCTGACAGGAGGCAAAGCTCAGGTGGTAATGTGAGCATGGGGAGCAGCTGTAAATACAGATGAAGTTCCACTCTCTCACCCGCCATTCTCCTCTTTCTGTGCGGCTCCTTTTTAGCAGGCCACGGACCAGTACTGGTCTATGGCCCAGGGGTTGGGGACAGCAGACTTACAGGGTTTAAAGAGAGGTTTTAAGTGATATAACACATCTAAAAATACCTTCCCAGCTGCATAGTAAATTTGATTTGCAATTTCCTTGATATATCAGAGAGGGGGAGTGTGGTGCTTGTGGAAGCCGTCTGCTCCACTGGTAAAGAGATGTCATTGTTGCGGGGGTCCTCATATTATAAATTTAAATTTATTTTCCTAAAAATTGTAACTATTGGCCTTTCTTTTGCCTTTTGGAGTAACAGTGACTAAAAATAACACTTCCTCCACAATATAGTACTTCAAAATATTTAGAGACAGCTATCATGTCTCTTTAGGCTCTTCTCTCAAGATAAAAATATGTACCTTAAGTTTCTTTATATAAATGAATTTCTCTAGATTTTTCTCTGGATGTTCTCCAGGATTACTTTTGATATGTGGTGTTTAGAACTGGACATGTGTCTCCAGATGTGTTTTGGCCATCATATACCAGCTCCTTTGAACTTGACTCTAAATACATGTGGTTATGTTTAGATTTTATTTTTATATTACAGTAGTAATTACAGTAAATCAATAATTTCTTGCTATGCTCACTACTTATTCCATTCTTCCAAAAGCCCTATGAAGCAGGAATTGTTTTTCCCATTGTATAGACACCATTTAGGGAGTTAAGCACTTGCCCAAGTTCACAAGTTCACGTAGGGAACAGTGTGTGGACAATGGATATTTGGACATGGTTCTGCCTGAAGGTTCTTTCATGCTGCCTTACACTGAAATGGAAGCAATGCCAAATCTGTTTCCCAAATATCAAAATGGTTATGCCCCAAGTATAGTTAAATTTTAAAACATCTTGATTTATGATTATTTTAAGCATTATCAAAATCTTTAAAAACCTATTGCTGTCTTTAAATATATTTTACTTTATGTAATCTGCAAACCCATATGCATTCTGTCCAAGTATTCATCAAGTCCATTGATAAAAGAGAGTTGACTGGACAAACCATCAGAGTTCCCTCTTCATTGCAACCAATTCAGGAATTGATATTCTTTAAATCTGTCTGTTCAAGCACCATAAATTTAACTTAACTGTATTTTTATCCAGCCTATATTTCTTCATCTTGCTCATAATAATAACATAAGAAATCTTGTCAAATACCAGGCTAGAATTAGGTAAATGATGTCCAGGATGTACTCCTAATATCTAGGCTAATGACCCATGTTAGTTAATGGTCCATCAGATAAAATGTTTTAAAATGACAAACAATATATTAAAACTATCATTATTTCTATTATATATTATAATATCATAGAGAAATGCTTATAAAATATTCAACTCCAGATATAAAATTCATTTTATGATAAAATGATGTTTTAATTGTTATAGACTATAATCCAAATTCAGTGAAAATCCTGTTATTATAATTTTAACCATGTTTAGAAATTATAGGTGTGGGAGGCAATAACAATTTTCACTTTGTGACATTTTCATAATGATACTAAAAATATTTTCAAAGAGTTAACAGCATTACAAAAATGTGAAAATTCATGCAATTTTGAAAAAAACATGCTACCAAAATGATTAAATATTTTACTGATTAAAAAATGTTACATAGGTTTAAATTAAATATCACAGAAATTTTACTCCTCAGGATTTGGACTCATTTTGTCTGGACTAATATGTTTCTCTTGGTCATTCATTCCTTCTTACATATAACAAATGAATTATATTTGTAAATATTGTGTTTAAGCTTGGGAGGTCCCATAATATATTAGACTCAATTTCTGTGTCTATTGAGTGGCAGGAATATCATTTAATTCAGCTATGGAGAGAATATGTGTATAAATTATTTAAAATATATTATGACAAATTCCATAAAAATAATTCAGGCAGAAGAGAGAAAGGACAGTTTTGGCCAAGATAGTCAGCAATATTTCATAGAACAGGTTGAATAGAAACTTGGCCTGAAAATCTAGTGATGTCTTAATATTTCAAGTTGTGATGGATGGCATATCCCATTCCAAACCATTTTAATATTGAAGGTGTTTATTTAATGCCTAAAGGTAGCAGACAGTGAATGTGATCCCTTTACTGGTCAAGGATAAAATGGTATCTTAGTGAAATACAGAGAATATTAAGGCACTATCTTTTTGAATACCTGGTTTTGTCCTATATGTTGTGCTATAAACTGAGTTTACAAAAGAAAACAAGAAATAATCCTTGCTCTCTAAGAATTTATAGTGTTGCAATAACTGAAGACATTCTTGTAAGATATCGAATTACAGTAGTTAAATCCATGGATTCCCATACTTTTACCCACACTGGACATTATCTATCATTTCAATCTTGGCCAATCTAGCGTGGCACTCTAAGGGGTAGATAAGTAGGCCTTTTCTAAAAGACTAGCGAATAAACTAAATTGGGAACAGAAAAATATGTCATATGAAAATGCATTGGCCCAGATCAAAACAAAGCCAGAATGTTTTGCTTCCAGTTTGAATTGAAACTACACTAAGTAACATTAATGAATGTTAGGGAAAGTTTGTTTCCCTAGAAAAATGGCAAATGACTATGGACTACAGTAATTTGTTGTATAATGTTCATGGTTGAAATAGAATTCTTTTATTCTTGTGTGAACACTTTGTAAAAAGTAGATTTTCCTCAAAATTCTGTTTAGCGGCAGAAAATTTTAAAAATTTCTCTCCCAACTCCACTGCCAGTATAGTTTATTTTGTCTAACAAACAGTATTGAAAGTATTTCCCTTAGTTGCCACCCAATTACTTGTGTCCAGTCAGAAGAGAGAGTCCACTCTAGGTTTTTCATTTATTCCTTTTAAAATTAGTTAGTTTTGTAATTGACAAATACTTACAAATGTAAGTATTTTAAAGAGAGGAGATTTCATAAAGGAACTTACAAAGGCAATTGATGAACTGAAGATCCAAAGAAGGGGTATAAGGCAATCTAGATATTAGCAGAAGCAGAAACTATTGCCATGCATAGGTTGAAGGGACAAAGGGAGGGACAACATTATTGAACACCAGGAGCTGATGGTGGAAGGTGGAACTACAGGTCAGCCTGGTGGAAAATGGAGCCACAAAGGAAAAACCTGGCTAGAGAGAGATAGAGCAGAGGAGGTGTTGCTGCTGATAGATAAAAAGCCCAAAGCAGAGAGTGAGAAGAAAGAACAGTGCTTCTGTCCTCCTCCCACCCTCTAGTCTTCCAAAATTGCCTCCAAATACCTGAACTTACCCTGAAGATAGAGGGAAAGGGGCAGGAAGAAATGTAGTTCCTAATGATGCAGAAAAGGACAGAGAGAGGTGAGGGAGGGATCTGAGAGCAAAAAGCCAGCACAAGACTGAGAAATAACCACTGTTAACATCATTTCAGGTGTCTTATATTCATAAAATAAATACATATTCTCACAAAACAGATAATATATAAACATATGTATTTGGATTCGACAAGGTTATTTCACATTTACATATCACAATGCAATTTCCTTTATCTATTTCACACATATTATGGGCCTCTTTCCATCTTGTCACATGCAGATCATTTTGTTTTAACAACTGTACAACATTTCATTGTATGGATGGACCTTAATGTATTTATCCAGTTCCTCTTGAGGACTGTTATGGTTATTTTTCATTTTTCATGATTATAAATAATGCCAGATTTGAAGATGCTTGTACTTATAAAGTTTCTCACTTTTATGATTATTTTATAGGATATATTTCTAAAAGTGGATTACTTGGTGAAGTATATGCACTCTTAAATTTTTGATAGAGCTTCCCACATGCCTTTTCTAATATTCGTAGTAATTTGTATTCACATTAAGTTTGTATGAAAGATCTTGTTACTAACCATTTCTCCCAGTATTATGTCTTGTCAATGTTTGTCAATCTGGTAAGTACTTATATGTATATGTGTATTGATGTCTGTGTCTGTATGTGTTAGTGTCTGTGTCTATAATAATGTCTATGGCTATATCCATATATCTATATTTATGTATATGAATATGTATCTATATGTATGTGACTATGTCTATACACACACACACACACACAGAATTGGTCTTTATTATTCATGGATACTGTATTTACAAATTTGCCTAGTAGTTAAAATTTATTTCTTGCCACCAAATCAATACTTTTGGTGCTTTTTTTTTCATTTGTGGACATAATGAGAGTAGTGAAAATTTGAGTCATTAATATTCCAAGCTGAGGTTGAACAAGGTGACACTCTGCCTCCTTGTTTCAGCTCTCAGCTCTCATACCAAACAAGTGTCCTTTTCATGATCTAGTTAGTGCTATATTTTTTTGCATTTTGTGCTTTTGGGGGTGATTTTGCTATTTAAAATGACTCCCAAATATAGTGCTGAAGTGCTATCTAGTATTCCTAAGTACAAAAAGGCTGTGATAGGCCTTATGGAGAAAATATGTGTATTAGGTAATCTTCATTCAGATATGAGTTATAGTGCTGTTGGTCATAAGTTTAATGTTGATGAATAAAAAATACATATTAAATAAGGTGTCTTTAGAAACACACATAAAACAAAGTTATTTATTGATCAGATGATAAAAATATTTTGACCAGAGGCTTGCAAGAACTTAGCCCTAGATTCCCCTAAGAGTAATTAATTGTTCGGTATTTGCTAATCCAGTGTTTGCAGAGATTTTATAGAACACAACTACTATGAGTAACAAGAATCAATTGTATATATATCTATGGCTCTACCTATGTATAATTCTATATTTTAATGTCTTTGATTCAATAAATATTTATCAAGAACCTCCTATGAACTAGATACTGGAAATAAAATGTTGAGCAAAGACATCAAAAATGACCAGACATGGTGGCTTACATCTGTAATCCCAGCAATTTGGCACACAAAGGTGGGAGGATTCTTGAGGCCAGGAGTTCAAGACCAGCCTAGGCAACATAGTGAGACTCTATCTCTATAAATTTTATTAAAAAATAGCCAGACATGGTGGCATGCACCTGTAGTCCTAGCTACTTAGGAGGCTAAGTTAAGAGAATCAGTTGAGCCCAGGTATTGGAGGTTGTAGTAATCTGTGATTGTGCCACTGCTCTCTAGCCTGGGAGACAGACTCTATCTCAAAAATAAAAATTGAAAAAATATCCAAAACCAGGCAACAATAACCAAAAAATGGATAAATGGGACTACATCAAAATTTTAAACTTTTATGTTTCAAAGGACACTAGCCAACAGAGTAAAAGGACATCTCATAGATGGGAGAAAATATTTGGAAATCACATGTCAGATAAAGGATTGGTATCCAATATACATAAAGAATTCCTATATCTCAACAACAACAAAAAAAAATTAACCCAATCAAAAAACGAGCAAAAGACTTAGATAGACATTTCTCCAAGAGAGATCCAATAATAATCCCAAAGGATACAGTCCCAAATGCCATTATCCTGAATGTTGAAATTCTGAAGGATTAAAATCCCTAAAGTCTAAAAAGCTAAAAAATCACAATCCCGAAAAATCAAAAACCCAAAAATATAATTCTGGAAAAAATAATTTAATAATTCTTTATAAAAGTATTTATGTACATTTTTAAAGAAGATCTATTTGGGAAACATAAAAAAAACACAACAGAACACTTCATAGACCACTTTACACAATAAAAGAAACAATAATAATATACATATTTTTGTAAATATAAACTCTCTGGTATGATAACTACAGTCACATGGGTATAGCAGTTATGCACAGATCAACTTTGTTTATAAAGAAATAGGTCAAAAGAGGAAATGTATATAACTATGGTTGATAATTGTGTGCACCTAGCTTTGTAATTGCAGTCATCTGAAAAGCTGTGACTAACAACCAAAGTCTTTTTTTTTTTTTTCAAAAATTTTATTGGGGGAAAACTACAAAATATTTACAGTATAATGTTTACAGTCACAATCTGTAGTGAGCTGATTTCCCAAAATATATTACCACTCAAGGTGACTTATCTTGTTACATTCAAAAACCTACTCTGTCAAAGTAGTCCAGAGAGTACATACATAGTGCTCCAACTGTACCTACGTACAACCAACACTCCATTTTAAGTGTACAATTAAATGATTTTCAGTGAATTTACCGAGGTGGACAGTTAATCACATAAATCAGTTTTAGAGGAATTCCTTCCCCCTATTGAGACCCCTAATTCCGCTCCCCAACTACTTTTCAAACATATCCCACCCCTCCACAGTGACCCCCCACGTCGCTCAGACGTGGGTTTACCGCCCACCCCCCAATTCCCTAGTGATCGCTCCCACCCTTTGAGCACCATAGTATTTATCAGTCAATACCAGTTTGATGGCAAGTACAAGTGGGGCCCATTCTTTAGGTCTTGTGTCACCTCACTTCGAATAATGGGTTCAAGCTTAATCCAGGATAATATAATCGGTGCTAGCTTAGCTCACTGTTGTTTCTTAAAATTGAGTAATATTGCATTGTGAACATATACCAGATTTTAACAATCCACTCATGAATTGACAGGCACTTGGGTTGTTTCCACGACCCAGCGATAGTGAATTTTGCTGCCATAAACATTCCGGTGCAGATGTCTTTATCATAGAATGTCTTGTGCTCTTTTGGGTAGATGCCTAATAATGCTATTTCTGGATCAAATGGTAATTCTAATTTTACCTCTTTGAGAAATCTCCAAATTCTTTTCCACAAAGGTTGTACCAATTTGCAGTCCCACCAACAATGTAAGAGTGTCCCTATCTCTCCACATCCTCGCCAGCATTTGTTGTTTTGGGATTTTTTGATAGAGGCCAGTCTCACTAGGGTTAGGTGGTATCTCATTGTGGTTTTGATTTGCATTTCTCTAATGATTAGAGATGATGAACATATTAAAAAAATGCTTTTACACATTTTAAAAACAAACATTTTTTTAAATATAGTTTCTAGTTAATATTTATGAATCTTTGGTTTTTGCCAAGTGTAAGATACAATTTTGTTTGTTTTTGCAGCAATTGATTTTTTTTCCTGTGATCTTTTATGTCCTGATCAGTCAGATGTGACTGTAAGAGAAAACACACAAGAGGCTCAGTAGAACAAAGCTAACTATACTCACAGATCTTATAGAGAAGTAGTCACTGTATGCCACACACAATTACAGGGAAAACACCACTGTTAATCAGGAGGCAGAAGAGGCAGGAGCAAGGGAAAAGCCTAGACTGTGGCCTTTATTAGGATTTCTACCAGGAGGGTAAGGCAGGGCAGGATGAACAGTTTATTATTGGCTAGTTGGAATAATTTTACCAGGCTCTAGGCTGTAGAGGTGTTCCTTAGTTATCTGTCCTCAGGTGATTAAAGCAGAAGAATATTGCCTTCTGGCTATATGGGCCTGATAGAGGAGCCTTGTCTCTGGATTGGTTAGTATACATATCAAAGACATGCTTCTGGTTGGGCCTTTTGCTGTCCTAAGAATTGGCTAACTCTGGGAGGTGCAGTCTCTCTACGGGAAAGGTTTATGATATCAAAACATTTTAATACACAGAAAATAAAAAATGTAAATATTACCATTTTATAACTTACCTAGCTAAGAAATGTATGTTCCCCATGTGTTTTGATTTTTCTATTTCAGAAATACCTTAATATAAATTAGGACAAAGTTGTACGTTTAGGTGTTTTTTTGAACAATCATAACAGTAAACTTTCAAAAATTTTGATTTTCAAATGTAGACTAAACAAAGACAAGTATTTATCCAGTTCAGATTGTTGAAATTCAGGTAGATTCTGCATTAGTACTTTAGTTATTTTTAGAAAGAAGTTTTTCTGAAAAAAAAAAAAACTGAGTAAGAAAAAGGAGTTTGTGATAACTTGAAAGCCAGCAAAATCTGGTTGAAAGTTGTAAGTACCAGCCAAGGGCACAGCAGCCTCTCAAGATCAAGTGGATGTTTAGACATCTTTTTGGCAGGTATTTGGTTGTCCACTTTGCTGGAAAAGTTTTAATTATCTTTGAAAATATGGTCCTTTAAAGCGATTCCGTTGGGATAATACTTCCAAGACATTAAGAGGGAAAAAATTATAAATAAATTCTATGTAAAGCAGAAAAAGAAATAGGACTAACACATCATCTTTTCTATTATATAGGTAGGTGTTTGTAATTCAGGAATGGATAGTAAAATGTCAGACACACTAAGGATAATACATATTTCAAAACAAGTATTAGCTCTTTTAAAAGGCATTTAAGTTTTCTTTGGTAAAAATTACAATAACTAGTGTAATATATATGATAACTAATACGAAAGTAATGTAAAATTGCAGTGTACATGGCCCCTAGGAGTTCTGGAAATACAAAACTTCTGGGACCTTTTATTTTATCACAGTGTATTTTCAGTCATCCTTTTATGTTACTCTTCGCTGAATAACGAATCAGAAATGTTTAATATCTGTAAAATTGAAAATGTAAAAATAACTACAAATGCCTTTTCACGTAACTGATTAGAAAAAAGTCAAATGCATCAAAGAGGTGCAGAACTAGGCATGGTTGTGCACATTGATAGTAGAAAAGGACCATATTAAAATTGGAAATTACTGAATTTTAAATGTGTATATCATCCTTTAATTTGTACTAAAGGATTTAATTTGTATTAACTAATATTTCAGAATAATTACATGAGTACATGGGTAGTAATGGTTTGTGCCCTGGTCTTAATTTACAGAGTGAACTCAGTGATGACATGGAGAAGTCAGTGCCATTGAAAGAAAACTTTAGTGTTGCTAACAGTTCCTCTCCAAATGAGAGGCACAACATACGACACAGTGCCATGGGGCAAAGAAATAGTGTCAGGAGGAAGAAAATGAGGATGGCAGGGACCACAGCCCTTTTTGGGATTCCTGTGGGAAGAGCAAGGCAGGGTATTTTAGGATTAGTTAGTTTGAATAATTCTGGTGGACTTTGTGGCGTGGAAACTGTCCTTAGTTTTCTGGTACTTGGCCTGGAGTTTATTTGTGGCGGGGAGATACTGGCTTTGTGACAGTTAAAGGGCATGCTTGGAGATTTGGACTCAGGATTGGTAGGTTTATGTGCTAAAAGGGGACTCACCAATAAATTGTTTACTGTCTCCAAGAATTAGCTAGCTCTGAGAGGTCTCTGGTCTCTCAAGAAGGTACCTCAGAAGTGTCAAAAGATTAAAAATATAGACAATAACAAATGATTGATATAATTAATTCCATTATTGTTTATAATGCCAGAAAAGTTGGAAATAGCTTGTTGTATAAGTAAATAGGTTAAATTATTCCTAGAATGACATGATAACTCTATTGGATAGATGTATACTTGTGGATGTTATAATACAATATAGCTGTTTGCATAAATTCTTTGGGAATAAAACAAAACGAAAATATATGTTATGTGTTTGTGTATATATGTATATTTATAGATAGAAGAAAGTCTACATTGAAATTTGTCTTTACGTATAGAAGACAATCTGTAAAAACAAAACTTCAATATTAAATGGAAAGGAAAGATTTAGTAGGGTTTAATTTTAAACTAGAGCAAAAACTGTTTGGAACATGGATAAAGTACATCTCACAGTGCCCACTAAAAATAGGTAAGTGCTGAAAATCATATAAATATGATATGTGATATATATTTTGGCACATAATGGGTTTTCATTTTCTCAGTTCTCTGATTACATTGTGAGGAGAAAAGTTATGTTTCTAATGATCTGAGTTCAAATGAAATAGGAGTCCTCCTTCTCACCATTGGCATCTTCAACTCAGCTGCAGTAGGGGCTAATTTACAATTTATTGAATTGTCTAGTATAAGATACAAACTTCTGACATTTAAACTTTACTAGCCTTGCAAACACAGAAGTATTCTATAATCTTTCGTTATTAATAACATGATAAAAATTGAAAAAAGTAATTACCTTCCAAATTTCTCTATTCATTTGCTTCTACCTGCCAATACATTATTGCATCAGTAAAAATACAAATAAACATTCAGAAATGGTTGAGGGCTGTTGATTGATTTTAGGTTGTGTGACCTCTTTGCTTTATAGGATCTGGGACATTTTGCAAATATGAAAGCCTAGATTTTGCCTGTAAAATATTTGGACTGTATATGTAAAATTCACTTCCTTGTTTCAAACTTCTTTTAATAGCCAGAGCCCACAGAGGAGGACATTGAGAAGAATCCAGAGTTAAAGAAGTTACAAATATATGGGCCAGGCCCCAAAATGATGGGCTTGGGCCTTATGGCTAAGGATAAGACACTGAGAAAGAAAGGTGAGGTTTAACAGACAGACGAAATGTCGGGGTAAATTAGTGAAGTATCATGGGAGAAAGGATTTGCTAATTCTGATGCAGGAGAGGACTATTTTCAGAGTTGTTTCTGACTCCTCTAGGTAAAGAAGAGGTTACATGCTCCTCTACTGTTATGGTGAAGGAAGAACCCGATAGGGATGGGAAAGTGGCATCAACATTGCCCAAAGAAGAGTTGAGCCACAGCCTAGAGCCCTGCACCAAGAAGACCATGCGGCTACGGAAGAATTACAACAATGCCCAGTTTGTAAGGACTCATCTGTGACCTTGTAAACTCTATTTGATAAACTATCAAGATTATATTAAGCCTAAAATTACTTCTTCCCACCTTAACTTTTTTCCCTTTCCTTTTACTTACTTGTGACCCCTTTGTATATGAAAAGAATGATGTCCGGGAAAGGGAAGAAGCTTATTCAAGGTATTAATGTGAAGAACAAAACTCCTATGTGTCGTGCCTTTTAGTTCAAAACTTTCTGTTCTAACAATGAGCATTTTCTTAACTTTACAGCTTAGTATTGTAGGAAATGATCTGATCAACTATAAATTATATGAAGGACCTATTGGTTATGGTAAATTGCTTCAGGATTCTGAAAGTGTCAGATTTCATGTAGTAGTGACTCTTTTCTGTTATCTTGCTTTGCTTATGTCCTTTGTGTATGTACATCTTCTTTCACCCTTTATCTGGAAGATTTTTATAATCTCTTAAATATTGAGGCCTGTATTTAAAAAAAAAAAAAATTCTGTTTTTGTTCAGCCTCCTTCCCTTACAGTTAGTTTCACTTTATTTTGATAATTTTTGTTTTCCCCTCCATATTTTGTAAATATTGATGTTCCCAGAAATATTATCCTGAAACAGACTTCTACGTTGAGTTGCAAACTCCTGTTTCTCTTAGTCATCCCTACCTGTTGATTGGGAAATTATCTTTACCACTGCCATCCAGTTCCCAGTTATCTCTGTGTTTCTCATCTTATGGTTGTAAGATAGATCTTGTCATCCAAGTTTGAAGTCATTCTAACTTTTACCCCAAGTTGGTTGATTACCTAGTTATATTGCTTCATTTTTGTTGCAATATAATGTGGATACACAAAAATATGTTAATTAGTTTTATTTGTCTTTGTGCATTTAAATGACAGGTGTTAATAGTCTTTTGTATTGGCTTATTTGTTAAGTGTTAAATTTGAAAAATTAATTCATATTCTTCAATGAATTCTATTGTATTGCGTTAATTATTAAGTACAATTTTCTTAAGTACAACTTCAGCGTATTTTAAAAAAATGTTACTAGTCACGAATTTTCAGTAGTTACCAGTTTGGGGATACTAGAGTTAATGTCAATAATATGTAACATTCCAAAATGTTATGCCCGTACATAACAGACATTTCTGTTGCATATATAAATGGGGTTGGAATTGCTGTGAATGAAGGTACACGTGTTTTCACACTTAGCTTATTGGCAGGGTTTTTTCAAAAATGGTTGTCCCAGTTACATTCCAACTAGTTTTGGCTGACAGTTCAGTTGCTATATACTCTCGCAACTGAATAGATGGCTTTGTTTTCATTTTAGTCATTCCAGAAGATGTATAGTTTTATTTCATTGTACTTTTATTTTCTTTTCCCTGGTTTATGATTTCTTTGTATTTAACACCTTTCATATGTTTGTTAGGATTTTTTATTTTATAAAGTCTTTTGCTTGCAATTCTGTGAGACATTTTTATTATCTTATTTATTAATGTTCTTATTTGTAAGGTATTCATATTAATATGCATATGTGTATACGTTACATACGTATACACATGCATATATAACCGGTGTGTTGTACGTGTATGTTTATCCAGAAATATATATGTATACTTCCACACTAATAGAAAAAATTCAGCAAATCTATTCTCTTGCTCTCTGAGTTACCCTGACCCTCCCTTTACTGACCATTTTACTTCTGGAATCTTTTCAGTGTAGTGCTTCTTATTGCAGGTAATCTTTTCAAAATGTGACCCCACCCTGCTAAAAATATATTAGTCTGTTTTCTTTTCTAACTGGTCATTAAAACTAGTTTTTTCCAATAGTATTTAATAATCAAGTTCTTTAGCCTTTCCTTAATGTTTTGTTTCTGTGACCTGTTAGTTGGGTGAATATCTAATTCATTGCCTAATGTGGGGATAATTTTTATAGTGAAAATGAACACCTACTAAACTTTTTATTTGAAGCGCCAGGTGTTACCTGGCTATTCAGCTACCTTACCTTTTATCTTCAACTACCTTCTGTATCAGTTAAATTTTAATCATGTATAATTCTGTTGAGTGATCCATGCTAGTCTGTTTACCTTCAGGAATTTGGTTTGAACTACTGAACTTTCTATGAAAAGTCTAATTTATTACCCCCGGAGCACCATAAACATGGTTCATTTATGAACGGGTATGATTTTGCAATTTTTTATGTCCTGTCATGTTTTTTTCCAGATAGTGAAATTTATTCATTTATTTATTTATTTATTTACGTATTTATTTTTTTAATTCCAGCATATTCGGGGATACAGTGTTTAGGTTACATATATCATTTTTACGCCACCCGAGTTAGAGCTTCAAGTGTGTTCATCCCCCAGATGGTGTGCACCAGATAGTGTACTTAAGAGTAGAACACTGCATAGTCATAGACTTAACGATGGATGTTCAAAATGGATGTTCTAGAAACATGCAGTAAGGTATCATGGAGCAAGTAGCTTATTTTTTTACCTTTTTTCTGGTAGGTTGAATCATATCTTTGCCGAATATGCTCCCGAGGGGATGAAGATGATAAGCTTCTTCTCTGTGATGGCTGTGATGACAATTACCACATCTTCTGTCTATTGCCACCCCTTCCTGAAATTCCCAGAGGGGTTTGGAGGTGCCCAAAGTGTATTTTGGCGGTAAGACGTGTCCATCATGGTTGTTTTGACTTTATTTTATTTCTTGGCAATTTCTCTAATCTGTCTTCTTAGATTTAAGAAAAACTAGAGATGGTGATAGGTTCTGTCCTTTCCAAGTAAATATGTCTGTGAGATTTTGATGAATTGTCGGTGAGCTAATAAACAAGAACGAATGGTTAGACAGGTTAGCCGTAAATGGTAGAGACTTAAGTGACCTAGGGAGAAGGAACAATAATTGAGATTGCATGACACATAGGAGCAAAGATAAGGAAATACCTTTAGTATTTACTAAAGAACTATCCTACCTAGAAACACAATAAATGGTGGAAGTACAGCATAAGATACTATCACCTGAAAAATTACTCCCTCCTTTTCCCGAAACTCAACTCCTTTGAGTTTTTTACGTATTTGTTTATGGAAATAATTTTTGTATTTCAGGAGTGTAAGCAGCCCCCTGAAGCTTTTGGCTTTGAGCAGGCTACCCAGGAGTATACTTTGCAGAGTTTTGGTGAGATGGCTGATTCCTTCAAGGCTGACTACTTCAACATGCCTGTTCATGTATGTGATTGAGGATTAGAATCATAGGAATTGTTTTCTGGTGTTCCTAGTTCTCTTGGAGACATGGGTCCAAAGTGTAGGCTGTGATCATCTTTTCCACCTGTCTTCACAGATGGTGCCTACAGAACTTGTGGAAAAGGAATTCTGGAGGCTGGTGAGCAGTATTGAGGAAGATGTGACAGTTGAGTATGGAGCAGATATTCATTCCAAAGAATTTGGCAGTGGCTTTCCTGTCAGCAGTAGCAAACGGAACCTATCTCCTGAGGAGGAGGTAATATGGTTGGTAATTTCTGTTAACAGTCCGCATTGTCACCTAAAGAACCCGCGTCTTGGATTTTCTTATCTTCATTTTCTTACAGTTTTTCATAGTGCTTAATTATGTGTGTTTATTTTTTAAAAGCATATTAGTAACTTCTGAGTTTTGTAAATGTTACATTGTGCATACTTCTGACTTTTTTTTTCAGGCAGTGTTAGATTTTGAAAATTCATCTATATTATTCCTCACAGCTTTAATTCATCTGTTTTTCCTTATTGTATATAGTTTCATTCTGGGATTTTACTGACATTTATCTTTTTTTCCTGATTGTTTTGCTTTTAGTGTTTGACTGTTAGGGAAATTATGCTAACAGTGCTTTATATGTCATATGAAGCAAGAATTTCTAGATTGTGTATTTGGAAGTGAAATTGAAAAATACTCTCAATTGTTTTACAGAGGAATACTATCCAGTTATAATCGAACTAGTGATAAAACTGTTCATTCATATAGTCATCATATAGCACTTTATCTTATCAGTCTTCTAATTTCATAGGTATGAGCTGTTCGCATTGCTGCTTTGCTTAGAATCTCATTGATTACTCAGGCCAAGCACCTTTCATTTGTAGACCTTTAAGAGTAGACAGTTTATATTGTGTACTCAACTATTAGAAGCCCCCCAACATTTATACATATGTATTGCATATATGTGTTTGTGTATAGATAAGTATATGTCACATATTTGTGTATAATGACTCCCCTACTATAATCAGGTTTGCAGCTTTTGTGAAACAAATTCCATGGTTTCTGTCATACCGTTGAATCCCACTTCTGTTATTTCTTTTGGATTCTACATCTAGCATTTACTGGGTTTTTACTTTGTGTATATCTTTCTGTGTACTTGGGCTTTAGGTGTGTAATTTGTAGCTAATATGCAGTTGAGTTTTTGAAAATCCAGTTGAGTATTTTAAATGACTCGTCTGTTAAATGATGAGTCAATTTTTGCTTATTGTGATCACTGATGATTTGCATCCATTTTTACTATCTTATTTTGAACTTGGTGTCTACTGTCATTTCTGTTTTCTTTTTCTTGCCTTTGTCTCTCATTCCAGTTTTAATCACTTCTTAGTTTGACAACTATATAAACATATGCTGTCCTTAATATTTTGTTCTAAATGTAATGTAACATTTAAAGTTATTTATTTTTTTCTGTCTCCTAAGTAATTTTAGATTGTTAGTATTCTGTTCAGCTCCCTTTTAACCTGTATAGTTTTCATGCATGCTCTTAAATTTTCTGCTCGATAACATGGATGTTATTTTTGTCTATATTTTCAGATTTGATATACAGCAATCCACTTGTATGTTTTCTTTTTATTATATTTTATTACATTTTTTTACCATTCTTGCAACTTGTGTCTTTTTCCAATATTTGGGCTATTTCCCTTTTTTTTGAAGTAAATTCTATAGAAATGTGTTAAACATAGCCATTTGTTACTTTCTTTTAAACATTTTTTTAAATGTTTTGTTAAATAATATATTTTACCTCTTTTTACACAGGCATTTCACTGAGAAAGTACACCCCTGGTCTGGGCATTTTGTTTCATTTTGTTTTGTTTTTCTTGATTCACTAAAATCTGTTTTGGGTCTGAAATGTCATAGTTATTTTACGTAGTATAATCTTATTTTTCCTGTCTGGCTGCCATGAGTCTCTTTGTTTTGCTGTTTTGCATATTTTCTTGATACCTGAAATCTTACCTTTTCATTAACCTGCTAGGAATTCATAGGACTTTGCAAATTTGGGAACTCAACTTTCACCATTCTAGAAGACATCAACCTCTTCTCCAGTCTGTCATCTCTTTAAACTCCTATTAGCTGGACCTTCTTATTCTTGTTTCTTTTCCATGTTTCTTAATCTCTCTTTCATGTGTTTAATTTCTCTTGCTATTTCCTTGTAAGTAATCCAAGTCTAGTTTAACTAACTCAAGTCAAACATAAGTTCCAGAATTCTTATTTGTACATATTTTTTCTTTTGACCTCTAATGGTTTCTCTTGTTTTCCAAGAAGCTAATGCACATGTTTAAAATACTTTTTTATTCATCATTTTGAGGGGCTTTGTGCCTTTTCTGCATATCTAACTACAATGTTGAATGGTTGAAGATTGAAGTTGTATATTTTAAACTTGTAACCCTAGTTTTTGAAATTGTATTGTTTTATAATAGTGCAGGTTAATATAATTATGTCAGTTACCTAGTATGTATATTTAGCAATTTTTTTCTCTTCTCTTGATTCCTTTAGGTAGTGTCAAATAAAGTGACAAAGGCAAGTTTTGTTAAGGATTATTGCAATATGTGAAAAGAGACCCCAGTATAGAACTGGATCCTTTCTAAGTATAATAGGGACAGGTAGGGTTTTATAGCCAAGGAGCAGGGGTTTGGTGTATAAAAAATTATATCAATTCCGAGGGGAATTCTGGCCAAAGGCAGACCATTGTGATCAGACACAAAGGGGTAATGTGTGAAGAGTTTTAATCAAATAAGAAGGATGATCATTTATCAAAGGATTCTTGCTAAACTAACTTCATAGGATTCTTTGCTAAAACTAGATTTATAGTAAACAGTGCAATGGGCCTGGGAGAAGATTCAAAAGCCTTACTAAAGTTGGTCAAGCAAAGAATCTTTGTCAGTACTGGTTTTAAAAGAATAGTAGATAATGGGCCGGGCGCTGTGGCTCACGCCTGTAATCCTAGCACTCTGGGAGGCCGAGGCGGGTGGATTGCTCAAGGTCAGGAGTTCAAGACCAGCCTGAGCAAGAGCGAGACCCCGTCTCTACTATAAATAGAAAGAAATTAATT
>CAUYRT010056715.1:0-54647 GCA_963574885.1 Lepilemur ruficaudatus | reverse complement strand
TCTTTCTCATCTGGGTTCTTTGTCAAGGATCGGAGTTGCTGGGAGTGGATTATGAACCACAATCTGAGAGGCTGCTTCTATCTTCTTTCAGCCTCTAGCAGGGAAGAGGACTCTGTTTTCCACTGAGGTCCTGTGTCCCACGCTGTTTCTCTGTAGGTCCGCAGAGCTGGTCCTGTGGAAGTGGAGTTCACTCGCGTGCAGTAGTCTGCCTATTTCACCTCCGACTCTGAGAGCATAGAGCCAGGAGGCCACCTCTATTCCGCCATTTTCCACAATCAATATTGCAAGGTTTTAATGCATTATGCTAAAGTATATTTTCACCAGGTAAAAGAGGCACTATATAACCCATCAACTGATGATATAACCCATCAACTGATCTTTCACAATCTAGAACCTGGAGATCGAGTCTTTTGGAAAAAACACGAGAAAGACTGCTCTTGAGCCCCACTGAAAGGGATCATACCAAGTTCTTCTCACCACCAACACTGTAGCAACACTTCAGGGCCTTGAGTCTTGGATCCATATATCTCAACTCAAGAGGGCCCCTGTAGGACCCTAGAATTGTAAGCCCATTGGAGACCTCAAGGTAGAGCTGACCAGAGAAGTTTTTCCCCAGAATCAGATGGCATTCTAGATATGAACAGCTTTCCCAAGATCATGAGTCAAGACTTCTCTCCCCTGTCACCATGAAACGTATGTCCCCTTTCCTATTTTTATTGTATTTCTTTTCTGCTTATACATGGCAAGATATGTGATAATTAAGATTTCATACTCATAGCTTCTGAATTTTGTATATGTCACATTAAATCTAAAGCCCTATGTGATCTTAGAGATCTTGTAGCTCACCCTGTAAAAAATTTCACTGATATTTCAAGTGTGATTATTTGTTCAAATTGCAAATCTGGTCTTCTCTATAGGATTAGGTCTTTAGATTTATATATTCAGATTCCTTGTTTAAGTCTATCAGTAAGAAAACCCTACAGTGAGGATTTTATAGTTAAATTATTCCCCAAACTGGGTAAGAAAACCAAAAGAAAAAAATAATTTGATAGTTTATAGACAAATTAATAACGCTAACCCCTTAATTGTCCATATCCTCCAACCATGCAATGATTCAGTAATGAAGCCTTGAATAAATACTACTAGTCCTTTCCTAGGTGACTTCTAATTCCATTACTCCTAGTTCCATTACACAAGGAAGTGTCTGTTGTGCTTCTCCAGGATATATTCTTATCTGTGAAGGATTTAACAATCAACCATATGTGTAGACAACTCCATGCCTCAATAAGTGGAAAATAAGAGGCCAATGTGGATTAGAGATTCTAATGGTACCACTGTCACTCCATAACCAAGTGGAAACTGGACAATTGGTCTACACCTCTTGACTTGTACAATGAACTAAATAAAGAGGAATTTTCCAGCAGGCTTAAAACCCTCTAAATGGGTATCTTTTGTAGAATGCTCCTTCCCTGGCTCGGCACAAATGTAAATGAGGATATGACTTGAAATCTGTTTCAAACATTAGCTACTATAGCTGAATCTACTGCAAAGGCTATAGTTGTACAGCAAACTTCTTTAATTTTTCTTGCTAACATTGTTTTAGATAACAGCATTGCTTTCGACTACCTGTTGGCTGAACAGGGGAAAGTGTGTGCAAGTTAACACTTCTTGCTGCACTCTGATAAATATGTCTGATATGGTAGAAACTGAATTGTAAGAAATCAACAAACAAGCTACTTGGTTAAAACAAGTAGATTCCTCTTCTGACTCATTTTTTGATTGATCTGATTTTAACTGGTTTGGTTCATGGGGGCTCCTATTAAGGAATACGATTCAGTCTCTTAGTACTGTCTTCCTGATAGTCATCATAACAGTCTCCCTGGTATACTGTATTTTCTAAAGAGTCTGAAATATTTGTAGTCAGCCATCTGTTGTACATCAAATGGTCTTACTACTGCTATAATAACAAAAACACAAAGAGTACATAAAGAATCATTCAACAGACCTGATGCCATGAAATGTGAATTCCATCATAAGAACAAACAATTCCATTATGATGGTGACAGAGAGTGGCATCAGTGCCCAAAGTTTTGGTCAATCTCTCAAAATTGAGAGGCTGACCAAAAGCAGGGAAATGTTAAATTAACTTAAATTTGGTCTGAGGCTCCCTCCATTCCCTGAGCTCTATCTAACAAATTGCACCCTAAGAGTATCACGAACAGATGAGTTTCAATCACTGAAAGCCAAATCATCACACCAATGCCCAAATAAGACAGATGCCTAGCAATAACCAATCAGATGATTTCTCTATTTTGCTTCTGTGTACAGCCCATAAAAGCTCGCTGTTCATGTAGCTGGACAGCACTTTCTGAATGTTCTCTGGTTCTCAGTTTTGCCCAATTCATGAACCATTTTTGGCTCAAATAAACTCTGCTAAATGTAATTTGACTAAAGTTTTCCTTTTAACAGTTATTTGTGTATTAAACAAAAATTTGTGCATTAAAAAAGCATTCCTTTCAGGAATTTATCCCCAAGCTGCAATATCATTTTTCATTTCCTATTGTCACTTTTAAACTGTGTTAGTTGAAGAAATATGAAATTCTACATCTTTCATATCAACTTCTTCATTGTTTTCTTTAATGAGTGGGCAAAATTGTATTTTCTGTGAGTTATGCTGCCATATGGGAGCACACTCTCTGGGTGACATTTATTGTTGACCAGACAATCATCTTCTTACACTCTCTTTGAGTGGAAGTTGTGTGTCTGCTTCCTGCACTGATATTAACTACACGATTTCCACTAACTAAATAAATAAATAGATTATTGAAGGGGAAAAAAGAATAAGACCTTTTATAGTAGGCCTCAAGTGAAATGTCAAAAGAAAATATACAAACTTCCCTTTGCCCTCTGGGTAGAACTTTAAGAAGAAATGTATCTGTTATTAGTATTAAGCAGGGCATGTGTTCAATCATCAGGAAGATGGAACACTGAAAAATTAAATTAATCTAAGAGCTGGGTCTTGTGTTCGTCAAGTTACTCTTTTTATGATTTTCATTTTGCATGTTTATCTCCAAGAAAAACTGTTTGGTTTGCATCTATGGTGTTCTTTAATAAACACTCTGTGGATTATTTTCTGAGGATTTAATCAAGGTAGACAAGTCAGTCACAGATTGAGACAAAACAAGTTATGCTTTGATATAACAAAGAAAGAAATATAGTTTTTTGGTGAAGTAGTCTGATTTTAACTCAGCAATATGAAAACATTTATTACTTTCTTTCTCTAACCTAGCTTCCAAGTAAAATTCAAATGTTTTTGATGAAATGTCACACCTTAGATTAAGAAGTTTTTATTATAATATCTGTAAGTGCATTCTGCTTCCTTAACTTTGTCCTTGAGAAATATTTAATGGTGACTTTTACTGCTAAAACAACTTTAATGAAAAGAGTATTGACTTTAACCAATATTGATGCTGCCCTAAGTCTATACTGCTGACAAAAAAAAAAACAAAAACGCTTTCCTTCACTAAGATCACTCAAAAGTTGTAATGAAAGAGTTGATGTTAACTTCTAAGGCTTTGCAAATCTGTAGTCCAAACTGTACTATTTGATAGATTAACGGTATCTCCTCTCTCCCTCATCCCAGTTAGCCAACAATAGATTGACTTTGAAATGCCAAGACCTTAAAGAAATGAAGAACAACTCAAATACAGTGCTCGAAATTCCATCTTTGTCATTATAAAGTTTTAAATCCTAAAACAATTTGATAAAAATTAATCCTTTTATTAAAGTTGGCAATAGAAATACTTAAAACCAGTTTAAAAGACCAAAGGAGAGCATTCTCAGAAGCCTGAATACAATGATATTGCAATGTTAAAAGCATATATAAAGGACAAAATAATCTCGGGATTTTAAGGTTGGAAGGAGCTTGAAAAATTATTCTGCCCTACTTCATTTTAAAATGAAAAAGCTGCCCTTATTAATTCACTAGGTCGACATCTTTAAATGCTGTTCCCTCTCACACACATCTATATTATATAAGCATCCTGCCAGTGGACCTCAAATTTTAGTGTACTTCAGAATCATCTAAGTTGCTTATCTGAAATGCATATTCCTAGACCATATCAACAGAAGCTCTGATTCAGTAAATCCAGATAAGGCCCAGGAATCTGCATTTTTAACAAGTGTCCTAAAGTGACTCCAGGACACATGGTCCATAGATCACACTGTGAGAAACAGTGCTAGAGAATAACATAAATGAGCCATATTTTAATATTTAGCCCATCAATGGAAATATTTTGTCCAATGCAATTCTAAAGGCAAAAGATGTACTTAAGAAAGGCAAGGTTTAGTAAGAGTCATTTTATAATGGCATGTTTTTAAAAGCCTGTGACATTACTTAGGAGAATACCAAAAAAAAAAAAAAAAAAAAAAACAGAGGTAAAGGCAGTAGCGGAGGAGATCCCCTGTCATTGTATTGAAGAAACTGAAGACATTTCCCTAGTATTTTGGAAGTTCACACTAACGTATTGCATAGAGTGGGGTAAATGTCAAGCCATATTATGTTCTTAAAAGCAAAATTTAAAAATCCAGTTTCTAAATAGTTACTAAAGAATACCATGTAATATCATGACATTCATGTCTAATAATATATATGAACATCATTTGGTTCAGTTACTATTTTTTTCAAATTATTTTAGAGTTGGTGTTCTTTTCTGCTGATGTAAATGTACGTGAATAAGAATAAAATGGCAGTACTCACTGTCTTAAGAGGAAGTGATACGAAATAATGCTTTGATAAAGTACTGAGTTGTTTTATAAAATAAACTACTTGAATTACTTTGATTCTATTTTTGAACATTTATATTTATATAAATTTACATGTTCAATAAAGCCATACCACAAATGTTATAAATTCTACTGGGTTTATTAATTGCTTTCTATTCACATATTAGAGCATTTCTTTTAAATGAACTAGTTTTGCTTTTTAATTATTACATTTAACAATTTTAAGTAAAAATAAGCGGCCTTACTTTTTAACTTTTTTTGTTTAAAATGTCAAAATATTTTGTAGTTCAAACAAAGAAAGTAAATAGTACAAACCAAATGACTTTACTTTTGATACTTATGAAAATCATGAACAGATCAGTTTAGGTGTACAAAAATATGAGACACTCACATTATTCACAGCCTTCCCAAACTACCAAAGTCTAGACCCATACAATTGGCACAGGGAAAATTCAAGGAGGCCTATCTACTCCTGGATAGAGCTGCCCAGGAAAACCAGATGGCCCTGATAGGACCCACGTCTCTGAAGAGGACTTCACCTCTTTGAAGATAACATTTAGTTCCCCCAATCAGCAGAAATCCCAGCAATGCCAATAACTGAGGACAGTCCTGATGTGTGGACAACTCCAATGTGTGGACACCTGATGTAAATTCACACCAGGAAGTATGGTCACCAATGACACAATGGTCACACTCTAAGAGTGTCCCTTATCCATAAATAACCAATTTGGTGGGGGGAGGGGGATGGCCTCAAACAGAGCTGCATCACTATGAGCAGTGGCTTTGAAAAACAGAAAATGGTTTGTCTCTAATACTAGACCCAACACACCCAGTATGAAATTCAACAGGGACCCTCTGAGAGCTAACAAGCCTGGTGGCTGTATGTCATTGCTAAATTCACTTGCAATAGTCCACTGACATCCAGTAGAGTTTCAAGATTGTAATAATCAACCCACTTACTTGGTTTATTTAAACATTTTTGTATAAACAAGAAACATAAGAAGAAATTCCAAATATCATTTTTTACAGTACAAACAGATCCTTGGAAGGTATTTGCTTCAAAGTTACTATCCCATGTCAGAATTTGCATGTTTGCTCCTTTTGGCATGTATCTTCATACTGAAGGCTACATGCCAAAAACTCAGAGGTAAATATTAGCTTGTCTTCTAGGAAATAGCTGGGGGGTGGGGAGAGTAGCAATGACTAACGAATAATTACATTAATAATAACTGATTATTGAGGGCCTTCTAGGAGCAAAGCTCTGATAGTCACTTTTTCAACGTTCATTATTCCAAATCCTTATAAAAACCTAACAAAATAGGTGTTGTTACATTCTCTTAAGACAAGAAAAAGAGTCAGAGAAATAAGTTGCTCAAGAAAATGGATCAAGATTTGAACAGATTTGATGCCAAAGTCCACATACTTTTCATCATTTCAAACTCTAGTTTTCTATTGAGAGAAAATATCATCATTACATTAAAACTTGTATGTATGCACAAATTAATACACATGGGTTTCTGTGAGTATGTGTATGTAATATAGAAATAGAGATAGATAAAGATACAGAACATAAGTGAGAACAAGCCAAGAAAAAGAGCAGCCTTCCCAACACCCCTAGTCCTTGTCCTGCCTCAGATGAAATTCAACATTATCTAGTCATTTGATAGTCAGAAAATCATTCCACCTCTCTGGAGTCCTGTTTCTTCAACTGTAAAATCAAATTAATAAGCAAGAATTCACTTCTCCTCAAAAATGGATGAGGCCACGTTAAACCCGAAGGAGCCCTAATAGCCAAAGTTGGAACAATTTGAGCAAAAAATAAATAATGCCAGTACTGGGTAATAACCTTTGTAATTTTTAAAAATCCATGAATTCATATTGATATAATAAATAATTGAATAAATACATAAATGGAGGAAAGGAAACAGCTCTTCCTTATAAGGGAATCCCAATAAGTAAATGTAGAAAGAGCAAGAGAAATACATAATCACAATCAGGCAAATAACTGCACAGTAAAAGTTGCTATAGGCAACTTGCACTGAAAGCTAGTAAAATCAGTGGGTGAAGGTTTGAGAAGACAGGTTATTAGCATAATCTCAAAGTATTTTACTCAAAATATTTACCAATTACAAAAGGAAAAATAGTAACTTTACAGTAGAGAAATCCAGAAGACAGAACCTTAACAAAGTGATCAAAGTTAACATCACCAGTAATAATATATTATACCAACATGTTGTATCCCCTGATGTGATGTACTGAGAAAGACACAATATCACTTCTGCAGTAGTCTTGCCCAGAATAGGCAACCTCAGTCTAATCATGAGAAAACATTAGACAAACCCAAACTGAGAGACATTCTACAATAACTTGCCAGTACCCATTGAAAGCGTCAAGGTCATAAAAAAGAAGGCAGAGAAGGGAAACCATCACAGATTAGAGGACACTAAGGAGTGACCTAGGAGACTACAACTCAATGCAATATAGAATCCTGCACTGGATCCCAGAACAGATAAAAGAGATTAAGGGGAAACTGGTAAAATAGTAAATCCCTGATTCTGATAATTGCACTATGGTTATATAAGTTAACGTTAGGAAATGTGTTTAACTGCAAACACATTACAATTGAAGGTGAAGCATTAGGTTCCTAAATCACATCCCATGCTTTTCTACCTCTGAGCCTTTTATTACATACTTCCCTTTAACTGAAATGTCCTTGTTCCTCTTCACCTGGCCAAATCTTTCCAGCACTTCAAGTTCAAATACAATGCCAGCCCCTCCAGGGTTCCTGTGGTCGGAGTCATTTCTTTCTCTTGTTAACTCCCAGAGCACTTTAACCACATCCTTCCCATGACATTTTCAACATTCCTCCGTGTACTTTAGCCATTGATATAAACAACTCATTAATCCTACCAGACAAGTTCATTAAATATTACCACATTATCTCTGTTATCCCACACTATGTTTGTAAATGTATCTGACACAGAGCTGGGGCTTGGTGATGGCTTTTGGAAAGACCCTTGATTACTATTGCCTTTGTAAACTTCAAGCTCATAAGTAACTAATAAATAATCCAGAATGGCAATTTATTCATATGCAGCAAGAATTAGAACTGCCAAGGCAACAGTGAGTTCATGTCAGTTTAGCCAGCATATTTTTCCTGTTACAAGAGGCATATATGGGCCGGGAGCAGTGGCTCACGCCTGTAATCCTAGCACTCTGGGAGGCCGAGGCAGGCGGATCGCTCAAGGTCAGGAGTTCGAAACCAGCCTGAGCAAGAGTGAGACCCCGTCTCTGCTATAAATAGAAAGAAATTAATTGGCCGACTAAAGATATATATAGAAAAAATGAGCCGGGCATGGTGGCACATGCCTGTAGTCCCAGCCATTCGGGAGGCTGAGGCAGAAGGATTGCCTGAGCCCAGGAGTTCGAGGTTGCTGTGAGCTAGGCTGACGCCAGGGCACTCACTCTAGCCCGGGCAACAGAGTGAGACTCTGTCTCAAAAAAAAAAAAAAAAAAAAAAAAAAAAAAGAGGCATATATGGAAAGCTGAACTGGGATCAGAAGGTTGCTTGGGTACAAGGAGAATGAGTTGGGTGATTTTCATGAATAACAGCAGAAGCTAGGTGGCTTGATCATACAACTACACCTACCCCCAGGTTCAGACTTCCTTGTTCTCAGGTCTGGGCCTCATCTCTGCTCAGTGGTCCACAAACACTAACAAATTTTTCCTTTATGAGTCTATTTGTCTGTTTCCACACTAACCATTCCCCTATTTTTGCAGTTCTCAGCCCTGGCTGCACTTTAGAATCACCTAGACAGCTTTCAAAAATCCTGGAGTCTGGGCCATACCCCAAATCAATTAAATCAGACTTTCTGAAGTTGGACCTCAGGCCCAAGGATTTCCGAAAGCTTTCCAGGTGATTCTAATGTGCAGCCAAGGTTGAAAACTAGTATTATTAATGTATTGACCTAATTTTTGTTTAGCTATGTTAATATCACTGAGCAGGAAACAGACAAGTCCAACATTCCCTGCTTTTTGCTCTTCTATGTTCTCTCCACCAGCACCACTCGCTCCTGAAGATATGTGATCTCACCTATTTTCTATTGTGCCTACTAATTTAATGCCCAGGTTTCTGGAGATGCCTTATCCTCACCCAAATGGAAAATCTTCAGGCAATATGTCACAGGTCTCTAGTACAATAGTACATTGTTAGGTGTATCAGCAAAATAAGGTAGGACAAAATACTTTTGACATATGTAACAGGTGGAAGGATCCAATAACTTATCTTTTACCATCAGTATTTGACAGAAATGATGTGGGAGGCAGCTGGAAGAAAATAGTAAAGAATTCGTAAAAAAAAAAAAAAATGTCTTGAGTGCTAACTTCTTTGTGGTTCAGTACTTGGGTCCGCGATGTGATAGAAAAATGAATAAGAAAAAGATCAATCCCATATGTTGAGAGCCTAAGATGGTATAGATAATGTATATTATGCTGGGTACCATGTGAAATAAAAATACCATGAGAGTTTAAAGGGCCGGGGTCAGGAGTGATTGCCAACTAGGAGATATGGGAGCTTTTGTTTACGGAAAGGGAAGCTTGTGTATTGGAACTTTTGATTATGGGAAAGGAGGTGGCATTTAAGTGGGGCCTGGGAGGCTGGGTAAGACTTAAAGATGTGAGGCTAGGAGGAAGGGCATTCTGGAAGGAAGCAAAGATGAAAAGGTGTGAAGCCGTGGAGACAGGCAGGGAACAGCAAGTAGTTCCATTTCCTCCCTGTGTGGAAGAGAATAGAATACACCAATATTTGAAATATTCTGCCATTTGGGTAGTTTGGGAACTATTCCTCATTCAAGATTTAGTTAGATCTTGACCAGAAATTGTGAAAGTTCAGTTGTTTACTTTTTTACACTTATAATCTGATGTGATGTGCCCAAAGGGTTGAGTGGTAGATGCAGAGGCCTCACCAGTGCATTTATATACACCAGTCTTGAAAGGCCCCAGATGAAATTACAGAAGAGGTAACCTGAATGTAAAACGATTAGCCATTTCAATGGTGATGGCATTTCCTATGAGGTGCAAGTCGGCCACCTGCCATTTCCTATATTATTATTTACCTTAGTAAAAAGAGGATAACGCCAGGCCTGTGCAAGTTAAGAGTAAATGTGGGCCTGAAGATGAGAAACATCTCTGTTAAGAAGGCAGCAATCTGTGCATGTCATTCCTTGGGAGTCAGGGAAGTGGTAGTGACAGCTCAGCTGAGCGCAGAGCCTAGGAAGCCCCGCAGCTGTCTTCCTGCACTGCCTGTAGCTGTCTCCATGGCAACGCCCCCTCCCAGGAGAGCAGCTCAGCCCATGGAAACAAGCCATCATTTAAAAATTAACGCAGAGGACCCCGGATTGGATCCTACACAACAAATAACATCTTAAAGAAATGTCCTTTCTAAGGACATCATTAGGGCAAATGGGCTGAATTTCAATATAGATTGTGAATTTATTTGATGGGTGATTCTCAAACTTCCATGTGCTTCAGACTCACCTGGCCGGCTTCTCAAAATACAAATTGCCAGACCCCATCCCCAGAATTTCTGATTCAGTATGGCTGGGATGGAGGCCAGGAATTTGTATTTCTAACAAGTTCCAAGTGATACTAATGCTCCTGGTCTCAGATCACACTTCGAGAACCAATGGATTACATACCAGCATTGTATCAGTGTTAATTTCCTGATTTTGATCATTGTACCGTGGTTATGGGAGAGAACGTCCTTAGCAATAGAAAATACTCACAGTAGTATTTAGGACAAAGGAGCATCATGTCTTCAACTTACTCTCAAACGGTTCAGGCAAAAGAGAGAGAGATAGGGAGAAAGAGAGAAGATAGAAAAATAAATAGAACAATAATGCAAATGTGGAAAAATGATAATAATTGGAGAATCTGAATAAAGGGTATATGGGAATTTACTATATTATTCTTGTAACTTTTCTGGTACTTTAAAATTACATTAAAATTTTAAAAAATTTAATTAATGGAGGTAAAGAAAGTTATAGCAGCATATCATCCAAAATAGTAGCTACTAGCTACATGTGGTTAAATTTAAATTAATTAAAATTAAATAAAATTTAACATCCAGCTGCTCAATTGCACTAGCCACACTTCAAGTGCTAAAGAGCCATATGTGACTAGTGACTACTGTATTAGATAGCACATGTATAGACCATTTCCATCACACGGAAAGCTCTACTGGACAGTGCTGACTACAGTTTAAAATATTCTAAGACCTGGAAGAAATCTTTGAAAAATTTAATATGCCAAAAGCAGCAATAGAGGTAGCAGTAATAGTTATAAACAGTAGGAGTCAGTCGTTTCTAAAATAATAAAGTTTATTGGCAAAAAGTGCTAATGATGAAAAATGATCAAATTATAGCAGGTGGATCACAGTGTAACTACCTATGCAAATATCTGTAGTTCTGCATGGATTAGTGACATATTGGCCAGAGCAGCTGTTCAATATCACTGCTGTCATCATCACACGTCATCATCTTACTGATTTTCTTAACAATTCATTGGGTGAAGGAGAAGCAGACCTCCAAGCAACCCGGTTCGTTTCTTCCCCTACTTTCCTCCAAGCAGAGCAGGGTTAAGACCTGGATCAGGAAATACCCAGCAAGGCTGAGCTGGGAGGGTGATCTGAGGGGAATGGCCAACACATGGAGTATATCAAACTTGTTCAGATATTTTAATTTGGCTATTGGTTTCATTTTGGGTGATACACCAGGTAATGTATAAAGCAGGCAAGGTTGGTTTTTGTTGCTATTTCTATTCCTTCTGAGCTTCTTTTCCTTCTCCTGTCTCTTCTCTTCTGTCTCTCAAACACATGGCGCCCTCAGGTTGTATCTGGCTGCCCAACGATTCTGACCCAAACAGGCCTGCCTTCTACTCTAAAGACCATCTTTCTTCCCAGTATCATTTTTGGGGGACTCCAGCAACACCCAAGTGATGAACTGACTAAATTCACCCTACAGTGTGAATAGTACCAAATTCTCCCAAGGTGCATTTGACTAACCCGAGCTTCCAGAATATTCTGAGAGATACTTTCTTAGCAAGGTCATCTTTAGGTGATCCAATCCCTATACCTCCCTTTACCTAACAATGACCCTTACTATAGCTACACATTGTCAAACTCCCCTCTTGCACCTTTCCAAGCAGTTTCACACTTACTTAGGTCTCAGTAAAATACACAGCTATTACTTGGAGAAAACAGAGTGGTAGGGAAAATTGAAAATACCTGAAACCATAAATCACAATTTGATAAATATGAAGGATTTCTATGGGGGAAATGAGCCATATTTCCATTTCTAAATTTCTAGTGGAGAAAATAAATCATACAGCTAGAATCCAAAAATCAGGAGATGTATCTCTACTCTGTCCAGGTCTCTGTTAGGGCATTTAAATGTCCATCTAAGCATTGGACCATTGTAGGAGATTTGCCTGTACCCCACCAAAAAATTGTTGAAGCATTCTTCTGTAGCAATTCCTCCTTAAAACATACTCATTTTGACTGAGTTTGTTAAAGGAGGGAAAACCCTGCTTTCGGAACAAGTTTTCAATTACCTGGAGATAATCATTTTTAGCTGTAAGACATGAGATCCCAGGTCTTTATAGTTCATTCATTCAATTTCTGGCTTGATAATTGCACTTTAGAGATATCTCCTTACAGAAGGCTTTTTACCATGCAATAGATTTTTATTAAGGCTTCCAAGAGAGAAGATGAGTCTCACCTCACAGTACTCTGTAATAATGCAGAAATTATCTTGCTCCACAAAGCTTGCATGGAACTTGACAATAGTTGGGTGGTCCAACTTGGAGAGTAGCTGGGCTTCCAAATTGGCCTGCACAGTCTCATTTGGATTTAGTTGTCCAACAGAGATTTCCTTCAGTACTTTTCTGCAGCCAGAAAAAAAAACAGTTTAAATACATTAGAGCTGCAAAGCAAATTTAACAGATATGAGCAAATGGTATAGAGCCACCTAATTAATGCCCAGGTTGTGACCTACTCATAGGTCTGGTATTGACACTGTGTCTCCCAGTGGGCCCTGGGCCTGCATTCCTGTCCCAGTCAGTGACACAGCTTCCTCAAGGGCTCTGGCCTCCACATCTCTACAACCTATAGTTTTGCAGAGGGCAGACATGAAGCTAATCTTGAGCAACATTTCTGGGGTGGCCCTTCTTCTGTCCCTCTGGATGATCGGTTTTTCTTGATCTCTCATGGTGTCTATTTCTGTCTATTTCTCTCTCGCTGTGTGTTCTGGCACTTTCTATATCTCTTTTTCTCTTTATTCCTATCTTGGTGTCTGTGTGTCTCCCTGCAACTGTCTCTGTCTATATGTAAAATCTATTATATTTATATATAAAATCTGTCACTCTGTCTCTCCATATCTGCCTCATATCTCTTTGCCTATTTCTTTCCTTTTCCGTCTGTCTCTGCCTCTCTCTTTGTTTATTTGTGTATTTCTATGTATTTACACACACACGCACTTCTCTCACTCTCTCGGCTCTAAAATTTTCAAAATCTATCAGTTTAATGTAAATAGGACCAATATCTATTTATTTATTTTCTTTTTAAAACTATCTTTTTAAGACTATTCCAATATTACATTATTAATAAAGTAATATCATACTTTATTACTACCAGTATTTAAGAGAAAAAAAAATAATTACAAACAATGGAGAGGTATTTAGGATCTCTAGTGTGTAATAAATGAAAGAAGGGCTCATTAAATCCCCAAATCATTAATTTTAAAATTGTGATAACTCAATGAGGAGGGGACCAAAACATTATTTCTTTCCATCTAAAAGAAAAAATAGTCTGATGAACAAACTAATTACAGTACTGCAGTGTAAACTAGATTGCTGGGGGAAAGCTCTTTAGAACTCCAATTATGCGTGCAGACAGATTCTGCTGATTGTAAGTGAGCTTCGGCAGTTCATTAAGGCAAGTTCTGCAGGACTTATACTACAAAAACATTTTGCAAAAATGTTCTTTAAGAGGTACTACTGATGCATATCAATAAAAAGTGTATTTATAGTGGAATCTCTTTTAATCAAAGGCTCTTTGACCAACTAATAGATTAACCATCCTTCTCCAGTCCTTTCTACCAGATGCTGACAGATGTCGTTGACACAGGGAACACCCACAGCTTGTAAGCTCTCTCTGGCACATACGTGAACGCCTGCCCTTTCAGTTGAGATGTATGCTCACCCAAGTTATTGTGTTTATTCCCAAGCCTGTTTATGCCAGCTGTGCTCATTGCTGTACATTTCTGAATTAAATATAACATAAATGAATAAAGGGTGAGCGTGAGAGTTATCTTTGCTAGGAAAACGAAGTCAAATGCTTACCAAAAACTTGATAATGACAAGTTATAAAAAAAAAAAAAAAAAGCTGTTGAGTAATTGACAAGGGGACAGTTATAGAAAGTTGGTTAAAAATGTAAAATCTAGTATTCTGAATTCAGATGGCCAAATTCTCATTCCACTTTAGAGAAGATAAACCTAAATAACTTGATATATTTTGGGTGGAGTTTACACAAAAAAAGTGAAGGGGCCTCTAACAAGAGGACATTAGATGTTGGCTGTACACCCAAAAATTGGAGAATATGTATAATAGTATGTTATAAGTTGATATACATGTTTTAATTAACGTCATTTTATTTTAAAATAGTTTCTTTTATTTAACCAAGTACCAGCTCCAATCACATTGGTGAGAAGAGCTTTTACCATTTTTTAAAACGTGATTGTACTATTAACTTTTCACTAATTCAAACAAGCCTTTCTCTCTAGTTGCTTTACTATGGAAGAATAGTAATTTCCTGGGCAGTAGCACAGGCAGAGCTTGTTTCTTGTTTCAGATTCAGGGCCTAGAAGTTTTGATATTGCAGTCATCACACTATTATATAGTTTTTCCTCACCCTACTTCTCTGTGAGAGTCTATGATAAAACATTCATTAAAATTGTAAGTTAGAAAATTTATCCTAGAAGCTGAAAGCCTAAGTAGGAAAACTTAGAAAGTGCCCTTATCCTACTGTGGTGTTGGGTAACATCTGACTTCTTTTCCAGACCAGGAAAAACTGGGTTATTTCGTTCTCTAAAAGCTCACAAGGACAACCGTCTAATCCAAGATGACCATTACAGGGAAGCCATTTTTCTTAAAATTTGAGTCCTTTAACATCTTATCCATTTTAAATGTTCTTCATGGTCTTGCCATCCTGAACTCATCCACCCCCAAAAAACAACCAACAGCAGCCATTGGCTGCTTCCACAAAAAACAGTTCAATTGCATTAGAAACGACAGCTCTAAACCAGCAGCCTCAGAGGCAATGGGCTCCTGCTCTGCCATTTACAGGTGATTTAAATGTGACTGGACTTAGAAACTTGGAATATTTGGTTCCCTTCTCCTAACAGGTGTTTTCCCATTGGTTTTGTTAGGTATTGAACATTCTATTAGGGCCCTACTTAATAATTGAGTGGATTATAGAGAAATCTTTGCTTAGTAAATATTTTATAGAAAGACTGTTCAATCAAGAATTTGGTTACAAATGACCTAATGTTATCGAGAGGGGCATCTCAGACTGTTAGTATACCCAAAGAAGCTTGAAACGGCATATGAGGCTATGTTTTTCTGTAACTTCTGAAGATTACAAAGCAGCAGGCAAAGCTCAATGGCATCTTCAGAGAGCTTTTTCAGTAATTTACTGTGCCCCAGCTAGCATGCAGTTGTAAAAGTCACAGTGGTTAAGCATGACAATATAAAGCCCTACACGAACTTGCAATATTCTCTTGCTGTGAAGGAACAAATGCCATAAAAAGCTTCAAGATACCTAATTTTTGCTTGCCAACATCAACTATTGTGCAGCAGAGCATGAGATTTTACAGATAACTACCTGAACCCTGTCTGGCAGCCTGATGATAAAGCATAAAATCTCATTTGCCCACAGTTTACTAGATGAAGGTAGGGCTATTAAGACAGGTGATATCAATTATAATCATCTCTAGCTGATGCAGAGACATTCAACCTTCCTTGCCTAAAATCATGTCACTGAACTGATAGAGGAAACTCTCATTGCATGTCACTTAATACGAGATCCATACCAGCCAAAGACAGCATGGAAACCTACCAAGTCACGGACAGCTTGTCACTTGCTCAGTGACTCTCAGTCTGTCACTCATTCCTAAATAACATGACAGATATTTATTTTATCAGAGACTCAACGCCCGAGAAACGTTGACAGCAGCAAAAACAGGCATCCCTGGAGACTCACTTATTTGCAAACTTCCTATTCTCTTTCCCGAGTGGCATGTTTCTTTCTTCCTAGAATCATTAGTGAACTGACAAACTTTGGAAATTTGGGATAACTACGGCTAATTTCATTCCTTTGAAATTGGCCCACATTTTATACAAATGGCTAAGATATTTTTGAGATATTAATCAAGGGTTATTTTTCCTCAGATTTCCATGGATCTTTTCACATTTTCCCTGGTCAATCAGCAGTATACATTGCCTCAGGAAAAAGATGATGTCACTACAGAGAATGAGTCAAATCCCTGGCTTTCTAGTTCCCAAAGGAGAGATCAAGGTAAAAAAGAAAGGATCTGGAGGATCACTTGATCAACAGGTGAGCATTCTCCCTGCCCTGAGGTGAGAAAGGGACCCTATTCCAGACCAGGTAAAGGAAAGAGGGTCAGAAGCAGGTAAGAAATTTAGGAACTGCTGAGCTCTTGAAAATAGCTGCTTTGCTGTAGGCCAGGTCCAGAGAGGGAGTAGGAAGAGAACTCCAATATGGGTAAGAGGGCCTGAGAACAGGAGACCTTTGCTTTCCTTCCAAAGTAGGACATAGAAAATTGCAGAACCCCCCACATTTTCTTGTATCCAGCAAGGGGTAGGAGCTGCAGAAAGTTCTTCAAGGGGCATGTAAACAGATGGGCCTGAGACAGCTATACAATATCAAGTGTCCAAATAAGGTGTGTGGAGCAGCAGAATGATGTCCTACGCAGTCAGACCTACCTCACTGCGGGCCAGTCAGCAGGTGGGACTGAAAGGCTTTGCAGTTAGTCTAGACATAATGATCTACAGTCCCTTTTCTTGTGATTTAACCATTAACAGTCATTCATTGCACATATGCTAGTAAATACCTACTACGTGTCTACAGTGTAGTGGGCACTGGAGATTCATGGTCCCTGCCCTTGTGTCTACTGGCGAACAAAAACATTAAACAGATAAATGTGCATGAATGTGTATGTGTATATATATGACTGTACTTTTAAAAACTTCAAGCTGAAATGGATGCTATGAAGTTGGGGTAAAGGATGTCTGAGGTCCTTTTGATCTCAGACTGACATGATCAGCAACTACTGCACCCACTTAAAACAAAGCCACAGAAAAATATATTTTAACTTCAACTTAGACAAGAATAAGTTTTTGGGTTTTTGCTTTTCTTGATTCGTCATTTACCTGTTTAACAAAGACAAATTATTAAGTATGCCCAGGAGTTTTAAAGTAGATTTTTCATCCATCTAGCAAGGCAGCAATTATTTTTATCCACCTTTCTTAAATGGGAAGGTCCCGTTTTTTTCTAATTTACAAGAAAATAGTTTCATTATAGAAAAATTTCAAAGTACAACATAAGGAAAATATTACCCACAATCCACCATAGAGATAATCGGCATTAACATTTTGGTGTATTTCCTTCCAATCTTTTTGCTACACATTTTTTTTTTAACAGTAGAGGCCAAACAGCTTATACAATTTGATAGCTGCTATTTTCATGAAACATTATCACAGCCGACACTTGTCATTTGTGGCTGCCCAGCTTCTTTAGACAGCTTCCCTACATTACAGCAGATCCCTAGGCTGTGCATCCTGCCTTACCCAGAGAGAGAAAAACAGACAAACTAAACCTACGTCTCCCTATTTTCCCTGAGTTTGGGTACTGGTGTGTGACCTAGGTTCTGCCATTCAGCTGCACTCACCTGAGACTTTGATGTGGGTGTGAGCTTCGTAACAAAACAGGGTAGCACAGGGTTTCCCTTTTACTGATATATGTGCCATCAGAAACAGCATGGCCCTGGGGTCAGGAGCAGCAGGGCACTTCAGCTGCGATGTTCTGGCCTCTAGCCTGCTCCCCCAGCTCTCCCACCGCTACTGTGAGCTACCTGGGTTCTGGAACAAATCCCTTTCTACTTAACCTAGGAAGAGAGTGGCTGCTCTTATTTGCACCTGGGTGCCCTGGCCAATGCAGTTATTCATCACAGAAGCATTTTCAGGTGTTACCACAAATCAATGTAAACGCTATGGGGCCATGAAAAATAAATCTCCAAAGGTTTGACTCATTTGGGATAATTTTTTTTTTTTTTTTGTCTTAGACTCTTCAAACGGATTTAAGGCCATAGTATTGCTTTTTCAATTTACTGGTACATAGAACTATGTGAAAAACATCCTGTTTTAAAGTTATTTCATTTCTCTTAATATGACATAAACTCTAAAAAGAGGCATGAAAAAATATAATGGCAGAGAGTAATATTTATTCAAGAAAGTGGCACATTGATTTAAAAAAATGAAAAAGCCAGGAACCAAAGGTACCTAAAGGAGTAGCTAACAAAACAGAGTAGAGGTTAGTAGAGAGGATACTACAGATGTAATTTTACTTTATTTCTGTTTTTTTTCCTTCCCCTGGCAAATCAAAAAATATTTTGAATGTCTGTATTCAGAGAAAAGGACAAAATTATTTTATGGGCATCACCATATGCCGTAATATGCATTGCTTTTTGTTTTTTAACAATTAAATCCCTGGACCCAGCTCATTTGTGGGCTAGAACTCTCCAATTCATCTTGTCTGTTCCTCTGCACCGCTAATCACAAGTATGTAGCAGGGTCTTTGGACAGAACCGGGGTCAAATGACATCATGGTGCACCACATGGATGGCAAACTGCAGGCGCCCATGACAGACATCAGCATGAGAAGTCATGGGGGAATGAAGAAGTGAGACAAGGAAGGGAAGAAAGCCATCAAAGGGTATATAATCAAGACAGCAATCACTGTGGGAAACTGGAGCTTAATACTGTCAAGGAACGCTAATGTAGGACATGAAGCTCAGTGTTCTCCTGCTCAACAGGTGAGGAATGAGGAGGCTTGGCTGGTAATCCACGAACTCCCACTATTCACTAAAACTGCTCCCTGGGACTATTAATTCCTCCACTCTTCTGCCTTGCCACAGCACAGGGGACTCTCATGGCTGGAAAGAGTCCTCAGGCAGAATTGCAAATAATTAATAATAACAATAATAAATAATTAATAACACATTTAGTAAACAAAGAACTAAGAGTAGAATTATTTCAGACATTTTTGTTTGGCAAATATACTAATCCTGGCTCCTATCTAGATTATATTTTCATTTGTGGTGACAACTTCCATGCAGTGTTTCTTTTTTTTTTTAATCTCAGCATGTTACAGGGGTACAAATGTTTAGGTTACATAAATTGACTTTGCCCCACCCGAGTCAGAGCTTCAAGCGTGTCCATCACCTAGATGGTGTGAACCGTGTTTCGATGCTGATACTACAACAAATTTTGTAAGTTGCCTTTTATTTTAAAGAACAGAAGAGGATAAACAGAAATTTCAAGAGTAGAAGGTTTGAAGACAAAGACTGCCTGAATAAAATATATCTAATAACCATGTGAATTCTTTGACTTGGCCCATCTGTATAAATAAGAAAAATAGAAATGACTTAAGGACCTCTTAACACTGGAAACAGACTGGTGCTCACCAGAGTTCTCTGCAGAGACCTTCTGGTGTCAGTGCAAGAACAGAGTTGGCTTCAGAATGGACCATGCCCAGCACTTCTCCTGAGGGCTCTTTGTAGGTCACATGGAGAAAAGATAAAATTCTAACTACTCTGTTGTGCAAAGCCCTGTCCCCCAACACTTGACCAAAGAGTCTATAGCCAAGCCAGAAAATGCATGAGGGAGTGTGAATTAGCTGGGGACTTACAAAAGCCTGCGCTGTTCTGGCCATGTTGCAAAAGCCCATGTATTTGTGCACTCACTATAAGGCAGCAATCTTCCCCCATTCCTAAATCACAGCCTCCATTAAAGTGGCTGGGACTGTCTTATGAAAGAGTTCATTGAGAACAAATTGCCCTTCCCTCTTCTTTTAGCCAGACATGAGTGGATTCCCTTTATGGAGGACAGTCTGAACTTCTTTTTACTTTCTACTCTAAAAGTTGTCCTTACAACCAAGGATGAAGTAGGGTCAATTCCAATTTCCCCCTCCACACCAGCTGTTGGGCTCCTCTTCTCCTTTACTTTTCTCCCTCACACCTTGAGACAAATGGTCAGGCAATTCTTTCTTTTTTTGTTTATAGAGATGGGCAAGGTTATTGAATATTTTGGCTTCATTACCCCCTGGGGTGAATCGTGCTATCATGTAATGCTTATTCCCCTGCCAGGGATAAGGTGAGGCATGTGATATAATTCTGGCCTGTGAGTTGTGAGGAAAAGCTTCCTGGGAGCTTTCTGGGAAAGATGTTCCTTGCTGATAAAAAGAGAAACATGGGAGGAAATTCTTCTTTAATCTGCCTCTGCATGTTATCTTTTGCATGTGACTCCTTGAACTGTGGCAGCCAACTGGGGCCATGAAGGAAGCCACCCTAAGATGACAGGCAGAAACATGGAGAAGGAAGAGAGAAGGCACCAAGGTCCCTGATGATGTTGCCGAGCTGCTGAATTCATCAACTCTGGAACTGGGCTCTCTCTAGACTTCTTGTTAGGGAGATAAGTGTTTTTTATTGTTTAAGCCATTTTGATGGCCAAAGATATACTGATATTGACCTTTGCTACAAGAAGGAAGAGGAGATGTTTAAAGAAGAGATTATAAGCAGAGGTGAAGAACGTAGTACTGTAAGTAAGTACTCCACTCATTTGTAAATGCTTAAGGTTGTAAAAACCCAAAGGATGAAGTTAGGTTTAGCTGTGCTGTACATAAAGATTAGAAGAAAGATAAGCCCCTTGAGAACAGAAGCTATGTTGCATTTACTTAGCACTTAATAAGTCCCCTGATTTAAACTAAAAAAAAGGTAAAACTTGGCTCTTTTCTACTTGAGCATTAACATAAATCTTAAAAAGCTCATCATAAAATGAACTATATAGAAAAGAACCTATAGTGAGAAAAATATTTTTGGATATATGACTAGAAACTCTTTGTTATTAGTAAATCTGGAAGCTAAGACAACACAGTGCTTCTTTAATTTGAAAATTTAATTCAAAATTTTCATATATCAAAAATTTTAAGTTATTAAAAAACATCATGACTCAAAATGATTAAAATTCCACTACTGTTCACCTCCTTCCCTTAGGTGATAATATATAAGTTATGATCGCAATCAGGAGGCAATCTAAAATGAGTGGCAAGGATGAAAAGTCTGAAGCAAAGGGCATGGGTAACTCACCAATCAAAAAAATAAAATATACAGATTTAAAATACTGGGATGAAAAAGACCAAGAAAAAAGAATTCCTAAGAGATTTGATCTTCGCTCTCTCCTGCCAGAATTTTTTTTTAAATATACTTTAAAAAGCAGTAATAAATATGCCCTCTTCTATACTTCTCCAGTAACAGAAGAGAAAAATTACTAATATAAGGAATTACTTTGTTTTACATAGTCTGAAGTCTCAAACTTAAGAAATAAAGGACAAAGTCATTAGGTGCTAGAGGCACGAGGTTGGTCATTATGATTTTGGAAAGTAAAACTAAGTTAAGATACGACTAACATTTATTTACATGAAAAGTGTTCATGTGAAAGCCTTTCCTGACTCCTCTGATCCCATTGCATCCTGTGACCATGTCAATTTACATTTTTGGTTAATGAAGTGAGTTCCTTTACAGGACTATAGACACCCTAAAGGCCACACATGGAATTCCCAGCATCTGGTAGTGTCTGATGTGTTTGAATGGAACTAAGCTTGCAATTTCCTCACCTTTCAAAATTCAGCTTACCCCACCATAGCAACTCTCACATTATGTATTTTCATATTTATTTGTCTCTGTCCCTAAATTGAGAACAACTATAATAATTTTGTTCATTCTATATCCCCAGGGCATAGCACAATTCTTGGCATTTAATGGGTGCTCCGCAAATGTTTGTTGACTATTGAATGATCAAAATCAAGAGCTCCAAACACTGTTGTGAAGGTAGCAGGAGTCACAATTCCTGTGCATGATTTTTTTTTTCCCTTATGGAAACATATCAGCTGGGCATCAATCAGAAAATAGAAGTTTATAAAAATTTGCTTCCTAACATACTTGCTGGAATAGCTCTTAGCTAGAAGCTGAATTAGCCAGGGTTGCTGACAGCAACATTAGCATAGACAGAGAAAAATGGCAAAGATATCTCAACTTGAAAAAAGATTTTGCTCAGATGTTTCATGTCTCAGAGAAATGATAACACCCACAATAATGGCCTGGCCCAAGAAAAGGACAAAGCTACTCAGTTTTCTTAATTCTGTCCCCTTATTCAACTTCTTTTCCAGTTTTGGAATATATTCTATGTATTTGAAGAATTCTAAAGCTGGACAAGACCCTCAGAGAGCAGATAATAAAAGCATCTCAACCTATGAAAGTCGTGAGACATTAAGTAATTTATCCAAGGGCATAAAGCAAGTTACAGCAGAGCCACCATTTATCTCTTACAGGAAACAGACCACGAACTATAAAGAACAGAATTTTGTCTCCAAACTTAGCAGTTTTCCCCCTTACTGTTTTAGTATAGAGATCCGTGTCTAATAACTAGGACAGACAGCCTCAAATTTTTCAAAGAACAAAAACTTCTGCTACCTACTCTCTTTCCCTCTTTAGCATTAGAGAAAAAAGGAAAGGCAAAAGCTCATCATAGTGATTGGAATAATGGTCTTGCTTTTGGTGAGGCACTAATAACTATGTCTGTTCTTCATTATCTTTTTTTTTTAAATTTTATTAGGGGAAAACTACAAAACATTTATAAAGCCCCAGATTTGGAGGTTTTGGAAAAGACACCATACAGAGGAGGGAGACAATGTTTCTCAGGACTTACCTTTCCTAGAAGGTGGTAAAAATCTACATTTTTGAGGTTGTTCTAGGTACCACAACCATGTAGGTGTAATTTTGTGTGTTTGAGAACCAGTGTTTTAAAAGTTCAACTGCACAAAACTCATTTGATTTAAAATTGTTAAACAATGGAGAAGTAATATGCCTTAGAAGCAAAAGTAAATGTTGATAACATAGGAGTCTAGGCAACAAATCGCTCATTCTGTCTTTCACATTTTGAAAGGTACTGAGCTTAAAGCAAACAAAGATCCTGTTTATGTCAGCAAGGAAATTAAGGAACAACGATGTCAGCAAGGATATGAAGAAATAATTTACCATTGATAATCAGGTTAGCTTTTGTTACGACTGTTATACGCTCCAAATTTGCAAGTAATGTTAGGTTAATATTCAAAATGCAATATTCTAATGCATAATTCATGTCAGGTTTTATTTTGAACATTACATAAAAATACTAGAATCATGAATTTCAATGAGATATTGTATGACCATGAAATCAGGATACGGTGACAAACTAAGTTTTAAGAAGCAACAAAAACCGATTAGCTCCATTTCTTTGACAAGGAAAAACTGACAAAAAGATAAACACTGTTTAAAGTAAAATTAAATTATCATCTAGGCAAGAAGAAGTTTGGTGCTCCAAAAAAAAAAAAAAAGAAAGAAAGAAAAAGTAAGCTAACATTTTAATGAAATAAAGTCTCTGTAAACTCTTAAGACTTCTGAAACTGTTTTCTTGGGCTATGTTCACTCATATTAGGGTTAGAATACACTCCTTTAAATTATTTTATAATTTTTTTCCATTAACATTTCCTAATCTTATTTGTAGCAGGGTCAGTTGGCTTCGAGTTAACATTAAGACAGCCAAAACAGCAAAAAGTTTGTATTCTAAATTTCAGTCTCTACTTCATCATCATGGTAAGTGTAATGCATGGACTTAAGCTAAAACTTGCAAACTATAGCATAAAGCAAGTTGTTACTGTATTTAATTTGGAGATGGAAAGGGAAGAAAATGAAATTCTGTATTAGCATACTTCCATAACAAGGTTTAAGCAACTGATTCTGGGTCTTATATTTTTGCTGAGGTGTGCTTACACTGAAATAAAAGTCTGTTTTTATGCACCTAGAAAGCCAGTGCTTAACCCACTAGCAAAGCTCAAATTAGAATCTACTACTAGGAAGGGTCTGGTTTCTCTAAATGACAGCTTATAGATTTAGTCACTGATTTGTAACACGCAAAAAGTCACTGTGGACTGTGTAAGAGGAGACAGGGAAAGACCTGGCTAGCCTGTCTCTGCTTATGCAAGGCTTCATTTTCACAGGCAGGAGGGAGGAGGGGAGCCTGGCTAAATAAAGTGCTTCAGATGCTTAGCACTTGCTGACATTTCAAGGAACTCCTGTGCAGTGTGTGCTGCCTGCCCAAGATGTCCCTAGGAACGCATCAGGAGAGATCTACTCTGGTCAAAACAGTGAGAAAAGGACACTAAATAAAGAGTCTTGGGTGTGGTTTTCTTCCACCAGTTTTGTTTCCAGAGATTCTGGAATTTATTTGAGGACAGATCAAAGTGTTTTCATGTTAGTAACATTAAAAGAAAAAATTGTTAGAATCATAGTGTGATACTTGAATAAGCCTCAAAGAAGGGACATAGGATCTTACAGCAGTGCGTCTCAAATTTCACTGTGCATACTCATCACCACAGGATTTGTTAAAATGCTGTTTCAGATCTGGCAGGTCTAGGTTGGGGCCTGCGATTCTACATGTCTAGCAAGGTCCCAGGTGATTGCCCAGGCTCCTTGCCCAGGAATCACAATTTGAGAAGCAAGGTTTAGAGAAGACAGGGTTCCAGACGACTGCCAGGGTTAGGAGTGTTAAAGAGCCCGAGTTCTCTAGAGGCTTGGGGAACAGGGCAAATCTGAAGAGCAGGCCAAGCAAGAGGGCATGTGTTCCCCTCCCCCTCCCACTGCCAACCGCCTGTTCCACCAACCATTAAATGTCATTGGACAACAAAGGATCGAGAGCCACTGCTAGTCCAGCCCCCTCATATTATAGATGAAGACAGTAGAACTCAAAGAGGCTGTAAGACCAGATTATATGCCTTTTTGAGAATATTACATAGCCAACACTGATATGACCCCCAAACCTGTCAATTTTAAAACACCATGAGGAAAATCTTCCTTATATTTTGGCCCAAATTCTTTAAACTACAATTTGCATTGGTTTCCTCTTGTTCTGTTCAAGTATGATAATGTACAGTTGCCCGATGACCCTTCAAACATTTCTTATTACATAATCTATTACTTTAATGTATTTATACTCAGCCTCATTCCACAAATTATTTGACATAACTTATATACTGAAACAGAAAATTAAGACCGGCAAGAATAGATGGGAATAAGAAACAAGGCAAAAAAGAACACAAATATGCTGGCCAAAAATTGTTGCTATGGTTGAGCTTCAAATTTAATTCCAAACTTCTTGGAGTATATTACTGGTATTACTGTTAATATTACTGCTGTTATTGATGGAATGTCATAGATGCAATTCTTGCCTATTACAAGAGGGTATTTCACTCTCTGCATCCTTAGTTACATAAGCCAGTTTTAATTTTAGTCTTATAGCAGTGGAGGTGTTCCCCAAGGAGGACATCAGTTCTTTTAAATAGAATTCATTCAGAAACAGAATTCTGACATACATATGGAATAATGCACTTTGATATTTAATTTAAGAAAAGCTTCTCAACTCTTACCTTAATTCTAGGTTCTAAATTTGGTACATGTGTATGGGGTACCTAATCTGTGTGAGATACTCTAGTTGTCAAAGATACAGCCTCTGCCTTTGGGAGTTTGTAATCCAATGGGAGGACAGACACAAATAAATAAAAGCTTTAAGAAAGCATTATGCACCTTAAAAGATGGAAATGAATATCCTAAAAAGAGAATCAAAGGCCAAGATCTGAGATAATGATAAGAAAACATCTACCCATCAAAATAATGATACTGGTGATAATTATAGCAATAGCAAGTGCCAATATACAGAGCAGTTGTCTGGCAACATTGCACTATTCAAAGAGACTATCACAACCCTCATTTCTGAAATGAAGAAACTGAAATACAGAGAGGTTAAGACCTTCACCCAAAGACACAGAATCAGTTAAGTGACAAACCACACCTAATAATAATGAAACTGACAGCCTAATTCTAAATCCTGAGCACCTCACAACTATGGGATGCTGCCTTTGAGTTTACAAACTCAAATCCCAATAAGCTGCACACTGAGAACACAACTCAAAAATACACTCTCTGCACAAGGTTGATAATCTGAATAGTCAGGGAAAAGGGAGAGGTGTCCTCCTGCCTTCCCCTAGTCAAAGCACATGTTCCAATTTTCATGAAAAGTATCTTTTAGAAATTGTACAGCAATAATCCTGACACAAATCTCTGGCAAAATTGAAGAACTCATAATTAAACAGATGGCTTGTGAGCATTTAAAACATAAAGCAGCAACCAGCAGGAGCTCACATGGGCCTATGGAGAATAAACCAAATTAACCTAATTTCTTTTTGTGAGAGTGTTATTTGATTGGTAGATCAGAGAGAAGCAATTAGTCATGGTATATCATGATTTTAGCCCATTTGATGAAACCATGTTAACAGATGTCAAACAGAAGAATCTTGTGATATCCTTTTAATATGAGAGAGATGCAATGTAGAGTCGTGGCTGGTTGAACAAGCAGATCAAACATGCTGCAGTCTTGGGTTTCAGGCCATTTTTAGAGTGGTACCTGCTGTAAGACCATCAGGATTCCTAACAATATCTTCACCCACATTTTATTGGTGACTTGGATGAAGACCTAAAAAGATACAATTACCATTTTGTAGAAGACACAAAGAGCCAGGCAGCATAATCAATGGACATAAAGCAAAGTCAATTTTTCAAAACGATTGAAGAAGCTGAAACAGGAGCTAGAAATCACCAACACTAAATTTTGCAAATTAAAACCAGAAGTTTACAGTTAGACCCAGGAAAATCAAATCCTCAAGTCTAAGAAGAATGGTTTACGTAGCTTAAGAGCAGAATAGTTCATCTATAAAAACTCTGAGGACAGTGTGTGGGAAGGGGAATTGTTCCTCCCCAAATTCAATATGAAACAATATGCTGTGACTGCCAAAAGAGCTCCTGATATTCTAGGCTGATTTTGAAATGTGTGAACGGTTTTATCATCAGTGCTTGGTTTCATCAGGCCCCTTTTGTCCAGGCCTGGGAACCTCATTTCAAGGGGAACATTGTTACCAAAATTAGCTCAAGAAATGATGATTAAGATGTTGAGGGGTCTTAAAACCAGGTTATCCAAGGAATAGTTAGAGAAACAAGGAGAGGAGCAACAGAACAAACATATTTCTAGGAGTAACTTGTGAAAATGTGCTAGGAATGTTTTGTGTCATTCATTTAAGACTTACAAACATAGAGAGTAGTTATATTTTTCCCCATTTTACAGATAAGAAAACTGAGACTGATACTTAATAGCTTAGGTAATTGTCCAAAGTAAGTGGAGAGATTGATATATAAATGCAGAGGGGTCTGACTTTAAGGCCAGGGCCCTTTTCACTTCATTATTAATGTACTCTTTATCCAGAAGTTTAAACTTCGATAATATTAACAAGAGAAGATCAGGCTAAGAAGAGACGGGACGACTATGTCATACAGTTCCTTCTTTACACATGTCAGGGTTTTCATGCCTTTGTGCTTTCACTTACACTATTTCCCCTGCCTGGGACTCCCTTTCTCCACCCTTTCTCTGCCAGACTCATCTGTATCCTGTAAGCTTGGCTCCAATATTCTCTCTTCTAGAATGTCTTCTCCACTCCATAAGAATGTACTTCCTTGTAAAAATAAGTGCATCTACATCTAGCATGCCCTGCAAGGGGTTGAAAGTGCCTGTTTACATTTATCGTTGGCCTTACTGGTCTGTAAGCTCACTAACGGCAAGAGCTACGTCCAATTTGGTTTGTATTTTTATTTATAACTGCTTTAGTGGGATATAATTCACGTATCATAAAATTCACTCTTGTAAAATGCACAATTCAGTGGTTTTTAGTATATTCCCAGAGGTTTGCAATCATCATCACTATCTAATTTTAGAACATTTTCATTATCCCTGTTATGGATTGAGTTGTGTACCCACAAAATTCATATGTTGAAGTCTCAACCCAGAATGTACAGTACCCCAGAATGTAACTGTATTTGGAAATAAGGTCTTCAAAGAGTTGATTAAGTTAAATTGAGGCCTGTAGAGTAGGCCCTAATCCAATACGAGTGGAGTCCTTATAAGAAGAAAGAGACACCAGGGGCACACATGAACACACACAGAGGAAAGGCCATGAGAAGACAGAGCAAGAAGGTGGCCACCTACAAGCCAAGGAGAGCAGCCTCAGAAAAAACCAACCCTGTTGGCACTCTGATCTTGGATTTCTAGTCTCCAGAACTGTGAGGAAATAAATTTCTGTTGTTCAAACCACCCATTCTGTGGTACTTTATTATGGCAGCCCTAGGAAACTAATACAATCCCCAAAGAAATCCTTTACACACAGCTGCTACCCATCCCCACGCCTCACCGCTCCCGGCAACCACTACTCTATTTTCTGTCTCTGTGAATTTGCCTGTTCTGGATATTTCACATAAAAGGAATCATACAATATATGGTCTCTTGTGACTGGCTTCTTTCACTTAGCATAATATTTTCAAGGTTGATCCATGTTGTAGCATGTATCACTATGTCATTCCTTTTTATGGCTGAATAATATTCCACTGTACAGCTACACCACGATTATCAGTTGATAGACGTTTGGGTTGTTTTCACCTTTTAGCTATTACGAATAATGCTGCTATAAACGTTTGTGTGCAATTTTTTGTGTAGATATGTATTTATTTCTTTTGCATATATACCTAGCAGTGGAACTACTAGGTCATATAGGTAAGTTTACAACTATAGCAGCTTCCTCCTGGCTGGGGAATTACTCTATTTCCTCAAGCTCAAGGATAATTACTTTCCAAATACTACCTTTATAAACTCACTCTTTCACTAAAGATCTTACAGCTCTTGAATTCCTCATCAGACAAAATCTAAATTAAGCCTCACATGCAAGGTAGTCTGTCAACTGGACCCTATCTGTCTGGACTGTACTAATCATTCCCCAACCTGACCCGTCTACCTCCTCTACTCATAATCCTACCTCTGTAACCTTTTTCTTGTTTCTGTTCCTCACTCTTTCCCCTTCCTTTCTATCACATTCTGAGAAAAGGGAAGATGACCTGCAGATACCTGCCCAGAGTTGTCTTGTATTCAAGACCTGGAATTCAGGGTACAGAGGAGATGGAACGGAATGAACACTACCTTGCTGAATTATCTTAACCACACAGTGAAGGACTTATGTTAGATGATATAAAAGCTCCCTTTGGATCTAAGAGTCTCTAATTCTGCTGGGAGACTATCTTCACAGATTGGGCCCATCCTGCCCTGATGATCCCTTTACTTCCATTTCTCTGGCCTACTTTTACATAGTTGGTTGCAGTGAATGCCTGAGTCTCCTACCAGAGCATGAGTGGGGGTGAGTTGAAGCCTGGATCTGAGCAGAATGAAGGAGAGGATTTGGTGGTTCCTCTCTCTCCTTGTCAGCCAGAGCTGCGGAGTCATATCTCTACTAGGATCATGACTTGTTTAATCAGGCCATGGTGCTAAGACTCTAAAACATCATGCCGAGTGAAAGAAGCCAGACAAAAACAGTACCTACCAGATGGCTCTACTTATTTGAAACTCTAGAAAAGACTTATCTATAATGACAGAAGCAGATCAGTTGTTGCCTGGGTCCAGACATGGGGGAGGATTAGAAGGAGCATGAGGGCACTTTTTGAGGGTGTGGAAATGTTCTACATTTTATTTCTAGTGGTGGTTACCAGATTACGTAAATTTGTAAAAACTATTATAAATGTATACTTTAAATGGGTTCCTTTTATTGTATATAAATTATTCCTCAACAAAGCTGATTTTTTAAGAAGTCAGGCCATGGTAATGAGAAGCAAGCAGAAGAGAGAAAGTGTGAAGAGGTATTTTAGCCTTTAACCTGGAGGGTCTCTGGGTCAGATTACAAGGTTGAAAAATGTCATTTTTGGTGACCAGAGCCCCAAGACTGATGGGAGATGCCAAATACATCTATTCTCTAGTTATATGATAATATTAAAATTACCCCACAACACTACAGTTACCCTGCTATGTACATGTTCTGTCACCGTAGACTGTACTCCTTGGTTATAGGGAAACTTGTTGCCTAACAGTTTTTGTTAGGCACTTCACCTAAAATGTAAGCTCCCAGAAGGCATAAATATAAATGGGGCCCTTGATCTTTTTTTCTTGCATGCTCTTTGGCATCCAATGTTCCCAGCGCCCACTGAATTCATTCACTATCCATTCAGCGATCTACTGCTTGAACAATGCGCACTCTACAATGTGATGTCCTGGACTTGGAATTAGGTACTGATGACATAAAGAATCAGGGGCCTCAGGAAGGCCACTCTGGTGGTGGCAGTGGCAGCCAGGTAGAGTTCCTGGGGCCCAGAACCAGTGATGATATCAGGGAAGCTGTCCTTACTCTGGCCCTCTAGAAATTCCTGGTGAATCTGTGACCCACCCATTAAATTTACAATAAAAATTCCTTTTGCGCTTCAGTCAGCTAAGTCTTATTTTGTTGCTTGGAAACAAGAAACATGATAGGCAACAGAAAGGAGAGTAAAAATGTACTACCAGTCTTTAAAGTTAGTGTATGTGGAGTTGGTAAAATCTTGATTTTTCTTTTTTCAGAGAAAAGCAAGAGTAGGGAAAACAAACAAAGGTAGCAAAAACATACACATTTTCCTTGAGCAGAGACCAAGAAATGTTATTTGATCATATGTAGAGTAAAAATTAGATAGTTGTCTACCAGGTATAAAAATAGCATACCATTCCTACAAGGACTGCAATGTGTCCTACATTCTCCCCAGTGTGGGACTCTTCTCTGTGACTGGCCTATCATGGCAGATGGGCCAGTCAAGCTCAATTTGACACCATTTAATGAGGCAAGGTCCTCCTCCCTGTGATTCTTGTCCACCAGTCCCACTTCTGCAACCTAGAACAGCAGAGATCTTAGGTTTACCTGTGAATACACTGCAGCTCTTCAGATGTTTGAAGAATCTTTAGTTAAGTCAGTGGTTTTCAAATTTCAGTGTGAGGCAGAACCCCCAGGACCTTGTCTAAATATAGATTCCTAGGTATAAGCATAGAAAGTTTGATCCAATAGGCCTCAGCTGGGATCTAGGAGCTCTGGGTGAGTCTGCTACAGTGTGGTTTATGATGTCCATTTATTGAGCCCCGACTGTATGCCCAGTTCTAGATCAGGAATGGGGGATACAAAACCAAAGAGGAATAGACATTTTTCTAAAGATGTACACATAGCCAATAAGCACACGAAAAAATATTCAACATATTTAGCCATCAGGGATATGCATATCAAAAGCACAATGAGGCCACTTTACACACTTTATACACTAGAATGACTAAAATCAAAGAGACAGATGGTAAGTGTCAGTGAGGATATGGAGAAACTGAAACCTTCATACACTGCTGGTGGGAATGTAAAATGGTACACCACTTTGGAAAACAGTCTGGGCAAAGAGAAGACAGTCACATGTGACACTGTTTACTAGTCTTCAGAATTAGGAGTAGTATGTACCCAAGGAAAGGATATTTTCCATTTGATTTGCTAAATTTCACGCTGACTAGATATTCAAATGGAAATTCCTTTTAGATCTCTGAAAATACGAGACTACATAATAGGTGAAAGACCAAAGCTAGAGTTGGAGGCTTTTAGGATTACTTGCTCCCAGGGAAAAGAGAAATTTAGGAAAGTAAATGGGGCAAATGTGAAACAACACCTACACTTAATCTATCATCCTTCACCCCAGAGAACAGTTTATCAGATAAATTTAGATTGAGTTAATTATCAAAAGGCTAGATAAATTACCTCAATGAGAAATGCAATCAAAGCCAGTTAACAATGATAAAACTCAGCATATTTTCTCTCACTAAACATGACCTTCAATACTTCTAAGATTCTGTATGAAGTTGTAAAGATCAGCTCAAACAAGATAACTTCACCCTTGCTAATTATTTTTAGACTCTCAGAATCAAAATAGTTCAACTATTTTGATAGCTACTGAACTGTGTCACAGGTCTGTCATTTAGGCAGGGAGACTTTTATCTGCCCTCCCCCCAGTGGCACTATCCATGCTATCCTGTTTTCAGGAATTCAAGGGTATGGGACCTGTGCAGTCACACAGGGCTCAATGCTTAGAAGAGCCCTGCATTTGATTTAATGCTCTGTTGTCACTGGCTTGAAATTCTTAATAATTTTTTAACAAGAGACCTTGCATATTCATTTGGGCCCCCAAAATTATGTAGCCAGTCCTGTCTCTGTTATTCAAGCATAAAAGCAATTTACATGTGACTCTTGCTAAACTAACCAACCTCATTCTTGGTCACTGTCTTAGTCTGTTTTGCATTGCTAAAAAGGAATACGTGAGGCTGGGTAATTTATAAAGAAAAGAGGTTTATTTGGCTCACAGTTCTGCAGGCTGCACAAAAAAGCATGGTGCCAGCATCTACTTCTAGTGAGGGCCTCAGGAAGTTTCCACTCATGGTGGAAGGTGAAGGGAAGCAGGCATCATGTAGTGAGAGGAAGGAAGCAAGAGAGAGAGGAGAGAGGTGCCAGGCTCTTTTTAACATCAGTTCTCATAGGAACTAAGAGAGTGAGAACTCACTCATTATCTTGAGGATGGCACCAAGCCATTCATGAGGGATCTACCCCTTGGCCCAAACACCTCCCACTAGGCCCCACCTCCAACACTGGAGATCAAATTTCAACATGAGATTTGGACAGGACAAATATCCAAATTATATCAGTCAATCAATTTTGCTTTTCCACATTCAATAAAGTGAGGTAGGGCTCAGATCTGTCAACCCCCATGTGTCTGTCAATGCTATAACTGCTCTGAATGTGGAGGGGGTGCAAGACTGTGGTTATAGATGAGGAAGTCAAGAAGACCACAGGAATATTTAAAGGAACTAAAGCATCTTCATCTGTCGAAGCAAATCAGGTACCTAGAGCAATGCTATTATCAGTAGAGCCACTTAAAAAGTAACTTTCTAGAGTCAGTAGAAAAGCCTAATCAAATGGGAATCAACTTTGTGCCTACTTTGATACAAATGCTCATACTTCAAACCATGTGGATAGATCATAATTTGGTTCACTTCTTGAAAGGGCTATGTGGAAAAATTAAACGCACGTATCTGTACATTGACAGAGCTTCAATGAAGGATGTGACTCACTGATAGGATTTTTATTACATGTTAAAAATCAGGTTTTATTTCTTTTGGGTTACATTTCTAAAGCTATAACTTAAGTCAGGAAAATATGACTATTAAGTCATAATAGTTTTTTACTAACTCTTCAAGAATATATGTGAAACACAAAAATTAATGTATATAACATTTTCTTTTTAACAAACTTATTGAGGTATAATATGTCAAAAACCCCTGCACATTTAATATATACAATTTGATGAGTTTGGACATATGCATACATCCATGATACTATCACCATATAAAATTTCTTCTTGTATTTGAATCTCCAGCTCCAGATCAATGTATCTCAAAATAAAATTCATAGTTTTCATGAGTTAAAATATATTTTCATGGGAACCAAGAAAAATAATGCTTCTCCTTAAAATACTCTGAAAATGCATTTTCATTGTTCATTAAGAATTCTCCTGAACTGGAGATCAGTAGTACCTTGTAGTTTATCTAGAATTTTTAAAAATCTTTTTTTTAAGCCTTCTCATAGAAATACTATAAAACCAAATGAAAAGATGCTGCTGAAGTACTTCATTTTTTTCAAAGGAGAAATTATACTATTGTTAATAGGAAACAATATAAAAAGACAAATTTCTGGGACAAAAGTATATTAGCTTTATGAAAATTTATATATCCCACAATTTCAAAGAATGGACCAACTTCTATGAATTTTACATTCATAGCGAATTAAGACAAAAGAAAATAAAATACTTCATCCTTAATTACAGACTTTGTTTTCAACATTTAGTGGTTAAGACCTCAATGAAGTACAGGTAATCTTACATTCATTCTCAGCTTTCTAGCACATCTTCGATTAGAGCCAGTCACTTCTCCTCAATTACCTCTGTTGTAACCAGGGATAATTCCTGCTACTTAGGCAGAGCTGTTTGTGAGGATCAATGAGCCAATAGCATCTAAAATTAGGGGTGATTTCCCTCTTTTGTCTATACTGTAGTGTGAGTCAAGGGAACAGTGATGGAGGCTTTAAGACATAAAAAGCTGGAGATAAGTCAATGGGTTTTATTTATATAAAGTGCAATGATAAGCAATATCTGGATATCATACCCAGAGCTTTACTTTCAGTCCTTAGCCTGAAGGGGAGACTCTTCAAAGTCCAAGTAGCCCTGATCTGGGGCTGGTATTGTTCTTCCCAAAATTGGGGGCTAGTGACAGAAGGGAGTACCTGCCCCTGTGGCTACTTCCCTATAAACATGGAGGGTGTCAGCTTTGACCCCCTTTGTTATCTTCTCTCAAAGCAGAAATGGCAGGCCTTTGAGGATACAACTCAACATCTGGATGTACAGCACAAGTTTCTCCCTGTTCTCTACCATAACCACAGATAGCAAGCTGGCATGATTTCTCAAGAGGAACTTGACTCACAGTGAATTTCAAACCTTGAGTGTTTCCCTCACTTTTCCAGCCTATCTTCTGGCAGAGGGCACACAGATCTTGTAGTGACACACTTAAGGACAACCAGTAGTCACACATGAGACCCATCAGCTCCCCAAGAGAAAGCATTAATGAGAGTGTCCGGATGCTATTAGGCCCCAAGTGGAAGACTTTCCTGAGGGTCTTCACATCTGACCCTGATAAGGGAAAAATATGCCGATTGTGCTGGCCACTGTTAGAGGAACAAAATCTCTTCAGGCACTGTATGAAGCTAAAGACTGGAAACTCAAGGTCTCTTTGCAAACACTTACACCTCCTAACATACTCAGGGATACTTTGTCTGCAAGGGCAGGATGGCAGCAGCCATCCCCTTCCAGATCTCCCCACCCCAATCCCACAGCACCCATTCACCCCAGAGTGAAATCTCTTCAGCAGAGCAGAGACATATAATGAGGCAGAGACAGAAAGAACCAGCCCAGAGATTTCATGAAAGTCTCCATTGACCTCAAGGCAGTGAAATGAAGTTAAAGTCCATCAGAGGAAAACCCATGCACCATTTCTCTCCACCCTCATTCACGCCTTACTTCCTTGTAAAATGGCTCCAACTCTCCAAAAAAAGGAACTAAATAACACACAGTAACATACTTGGTCTCTTTGCACTATTATTGCCCAGGCATAGAAACATAAACATAAGGAAAAATATTGTACCCTTCTGCTACTTGAAAAACAAGAGCTTTAGCAATAAATTTTGCTACAAAATCCCTTCCAATGATCTTTCATTTTGGGTGTTTTGTCAGAGTAAATATTTATTGCTATTTAATACCAAACATAATATGAACTATCAACTAGCATTTATCAGATATACACTCAGCACCCACATCCTCTCTATTATTTTTAACTATAGCATTTAATCACATTTTAGTATATTATATAATTGTATTTATTGGCCATCTCCTACTACAGCCCCACTAGAATATCCCCTCCCTGAGGATACAGACTTTGTTGTGTTCACTGCCTAAAACAGTGCCTGACATTGTCGGCAATCTACCCATGGACCAAGGACTGAATGAAGACATTCACATTGTAGATTATTTATGATAAATATTGCTTGTTAATTTTTGCTGACTGAAAGACTCTACTGCATTAAGCACTTGGCTGATATAAACTGCATCTCTTTACTTTTTACTTCAGGACCTGAAGAGATAGGTCTTCAAATCAAAACAGTGACCCCCTTCCTACCTGGGGAACAGCAAGATAGCAAGGCTTTCCTGCCCCCAGGGATGATATGGTCTGGCCAGTTTATTAAGATTATCAGCCTTGCCTGAGGCTAGTCTTCTGCTATGTCTGGAAATTGAGGTGAAGCAAGCTCAACCTTGGATGGAGGAGGAAGGAGGGACAGGGTGGATAAGCTGCCCAACCATACCTTTGAAGGATAACTTCAAATTGTAGTTTCACATACTAAGTTACACCCATCAATCTAAGTTATAAAACTGCTCCCTGGGCCATTTTCAGCAATTCTACATCCATTAGGTAGATTCACATGTCCTTCACTGGAAAAGCCTCTACTCCTATAGCTCCTCTAGGTTTATAATCAGCATCAGGACTTACCACAAAAGTGGCCAAAGGGGTCTTTTACTTAGGGTTGCAGATTTATGAAGGGCTTCAATTGTTGACTCTTAATAAGAGCTCTAAGTCAGGCTTTACTCTCGCTCACTAAAACACACTGACAGCTTAGAAAGATGTTAACCATATAAACTTTAAATGTGCCTCTCACTTCTGGGCCACTCCAACTGTAACACATTAGAAATTAAAATTTATTATATAATAATCCGATTATCTTGTGAGTTATATAATCACATTGCTCTGCATTTTTGTGTGTTAAATTTTTGTTAAATGTGAATATATAAAACACACCCCATTTTTTGTTGCCCTGTTCTTACATTCTCATATAGTTAAATAGATCTCAAAAGAATGGAAGTGGCCCAGATCCCTCTCAACTTTTAAGAGACCCTAATCTCTCTCATCCCATTGGCCCTTCTAATAGAGCTACTGGCATTCACATCCTATTTTCAGCCCAAATGTCAGTTCCTGGAAGACAATGGCTCTGGCTGCTTCATCTCTGATGTCCCAAAGTTTCTTTGGCAGCCACCAATAAAATGCTTGTTGAATGACTAAAACTGTTCTTTGCCATTCTCATGGATAGTGGAAAGTTAAGTTTGTGTAAATTTGTGGCTTTTTAAGAGAGAGCACATACACATCTTTGTGTACACATAAACTAGGAAACATTCATCTAATACATAGATGGCAAGTAAAACCAAGCCTATCTCGTGCAGTCAAAATATTCTGTGAAGATAAAAAGATTTTTCTGAATTTATTTCTCAGCCAACTTGTCCTTTTCCTAGGAAGAACTTAAAAGTAAGTTAATGACCTATGTTTAGCCTTTTATTCATTTAGCCAGTGAAATTAAAGTATTGGTAGACTGTAATTAATTGAAGACATTTCATTTTTTGCCAAGAATTAATGCTACTAGAAATATTGTCATAGCTGGTCTGCATGTTACATTACCCCCATCTGCTGTTCATCATGATCAATGTTAAAATAGTGACTTTTATTCTTATTTCCCTTACTGAATCCTTTGTAAATTTAAATACCACATAGGCTGTGACCATTAACTTCAACATGATATCCATGGTGTACAACATGGGTAGCATTTCTCAATTTGTCTTCCTCAGTACACTAGGGCTAGTAAGAGTGGCCTGGGAAAAAAAGGGAATTCAGTGATCAAACAAGTTTGGGAAATGCTACATGCTATATCCAGCTCTTAGAAAGTCCCAATTTACCCCAGCAGATTTAAGGATCTGAAGAGTCCCTCAGTAAAGAAACTGGTTTAACTCTGTGGAACCCAATATTTTCCAAACTTGTTTAATCATGGAATCCCTTTTTATGTAGATCACCTATTAACATTGTCCAAGACACCAGAGTTTGGCGCTCTAGGGCTTGTTGTCAGAGGACACTGGGCCTGTTCTGAAAACTCATAGCTCCAAATGTTTTACTGTATCAAATGCCTACAAGAAAACTAGATAAATTTATATGATTTCTGCTTATAAATAATTTGCCAACAGATTTACATGTTTTCTTATATTACCTCCAGGAAACACAGGATGGCAAAACATTGTTGTCACTATCATTTCACAGCAAAGTTATTTCAGAAAGTGAAAAATCACCCTACTACTAGGTCTCAGTAACAAGTTTCCAGAAGTGTTTCTCAAACATCTCCAGCAACACACTCCTAATAGCAAAGAAGGATAAACTCAAACCCATGGACTGAGACTGCAAGACATGTGTCTGAAATCTCATGTTTTATCTTAAAAATACAAGAAATAGTGACATGTTTGTGAAATGGCAAATATTCAGGGTTATTCACCGTAGCAGTGTTTTTAATAACAAAAATTTTAAAATAACCCAAATGGACATCAACAGGAAAACGGTTAAATAAGTTATACTACAGCCATAACATGGAAAGTACTATAAAGCTGTTTTAAAAAAAGGATAGAGAAGTTCTCCATATATTAATACTAACATGGAAAGATCTCTAACACATTTTGACATATTAAAAAGCAAGAAACAGATGTGTATGATATTCTATGAATAGTTTTTATCAAAAAGAGGGAAAAATATCTATATTCTAAACTTGCTTATATATACATAAAGCAACTCTGGAAGGATCTATAGGAAATCCTTAACAATGGCTGTATTTTGGGAAAGAGGATGAAAACTGAGAAAAGGGAGACAAAGATGAGGGGAGGCTTTTAGCAGTATACTTTTTAAATATTTTTTGAGCCATGTGAATGTGTAACCTATGGACAATTATATTAAAAATTCAAAAATCATGCACATTTTTTACTTACTTCATAACATATTCATATTTGTCTTAAGATTTTTTTAAAAAATTACCCATATATTTTCACAACACTAAAACTAAATCCAGATTTGAACTTCTGATTGGTGGGTTATCTGAGACATCATATGTGGTCCAGTGTGAAAGGTATGGGTTTAGGCCATTTGAAATTCATGTCAACATTTATCCTTCATTTCATTTGGGGAACCAACATCCATATTAAAAAAATCTGAAATCTCTCCTTAAAAATACCTGTCCAACAGCTTGGGATTTTGATATACAGGCTGGAGGTTTTTTTAGACATGGTAATGTTAACCCCAGTGTCTCAGGACTCTTATGCGCAAAATTAATACTAACTTATTTTGGAAGTAACCACAGAGAAAATGCCACAACACTGAAATGGCCCCAGAATGTGTGTCACAGAGATATACTCACTCCTCAACATCAGAGTCTCCAATGGAGAGCCAACTGATTGGGAGGCATAAAACCCTAAAGACAAACCTTCTGCTTTATAACCCAACATAACTATAATTAAAACTCTCCAACTATCTTCAATACTTTTTTAATAGCTTGGTGATGATGATGATGATGATGATGATTATTATTATTTTGAGACAGAGTCTCACTGTGTTGCCCGGGCTAGAGTGCCGTGGCATCAGCCTGGCTCACAGCAACCTCAAACTCTTGGGCTCAAGTGATCCTTCTGCCTCAGCCTCCCTAGTAGCTGGGACTACAGGCGTGCGCCACCATACCCGGCTAATTTTTTCTATATATATTTAGTTGGCCAATTAATTTGTTTCTATTATTAGTAGAGATGGGGTCTCGCTCTTGCTCAGGCTGGTCTCGAACTCCTGACCTTGAGCAATCTGCCCGCCTCGGCCTCCCAGAGTGCTAGGATTACAGGCGTGAGCCACCACGCCCGGCCTGAGACAGAGTTTTACTTTGTTGCCTGGGCTACAGTGCCATGATGTCAACCTAGCTCACAGCAACCTCGAACTCCTGGGCTCAAGCAATCCTCCTGCCTCAGCCTCCTGAGCAGCCGGGACTACAGGCATGCACCACCATGCCCAGCTAATTTTTTTTATATATATTTTTTTAGTTGTCTAGCTAATTTCTTTCTATTTTTAGTAGAGATGGGGTCTCTCTCTTGCTCAGGCTGGTCTCGAACCTCTGAGCTAAAATGATCCACCCGCCTTGGCCTCCCTGAGTGCTAGGATTAAAGGCGTGATCCACTGCGTCCGGCCAGCTTGGTAATTATTTTAAAAAATTAAGCAATCTGGCTGAAGCCAAACAATTTTTTACTATATTTCTTGAGTTTAGAAAATTGGGCTTCTTTTGGCTATACTTTCGTAGCACTTTTACTAAAATGCTTTCTATATGTGAAAAACATGGCATTTCTTTATATGAAAGGTATGATCCAATAAATAAAATACAACTCAAATATTACTGTGATGGAACAAGCAAATGTAATGAGATTAGTGTCAAGAAAATGTACTAAAAGTACCTGCATTTTATCCCAGAAAAGATATTTTAAGGGCGAGTTTAATATCCTTGTGTACCTCTTAAGAATAATTTAATAAACCAACAGTGCTATAAATGTCTCTACATTCTCTCAAACTAAAATTTATTTCTAGGTGTAAATGAGGCCAGATTTAAGAAGACAAACAGCATGAATAGATGAACCCATGCAGCACAACCAGCAGGGAGTCATTTTTTACTGCTTTCTTTGATTCTAATTCTGTCTCAGAAGGCTGTTCTCTGTGGAATCCCTTCAGGAGAAACAAACAGGCAGTGGGAACCACAAGGACTTAAAACTCCACTGCAATCTCCTGATGATCTGTTGGATATTCATAAGTGGCAGAGTGATTCCACCTTTAGGTTTTATTTCAGTTGTAATAATGAATTATGAATAATTGATCAGTAGGTAATAAATTATTCAGGTAGGCACACAGTTTCCAAGGAACCCTGGAGAGAGTCTGGTTAATGGCATAATAGGAGTCAGAAGCAGCTGCTGAGGGCACACCCCACCATAACCCCACGCTGCAGAGGCATAGGTCGTTAGTGCCTCTCAGTGTGGGCTTTTCAACAAGATGCCATATTAATGCCTTTTGAATTTTTATAAAGTAGAAGTCCCCACTGAGTACACTTCTAGTGCCTAAGTGTGGTTATAAAATACTGAGCCCTGGCCTCTTCATTCATCAGACCAGGATATTTGTAACAAGCTGAGCGCAACTTTTGCTGCTAAAACTAGTGCTGAACTGAAAAACTATCAAATCAAAGATGTATATACACACAAAAACATATATGTACACATGTGTATATATATACACATACACATACACTGAGTTTTTATGATTATGGAAGCTACTAAAATAATGCCAAAATAAGCTTTATCTGGGGGAAATTATCTATTGTTCTCAGTTTTCAAAACCTTTTGTATATCTACTTACCCCTTATAAGTTCATACTTAACTCCTTTAAAGATAGTAAGGCTTACTTAAAATTCAATTCCAGATATGTGTCAAGTCCAATTCATATCAAACATACAAACGCTTCACTTCCTAAATAATGTTAAACTGCCTTGCAGATCACATCTGCCATTGATCCTTCTTGTAACTTTCATTTCTAAAACAATTCTTAAAATAACAGAAACTACTCATTAGAGTTCAACAATCATTGTACTAAAATATCTTTGAAACAGCAACGTAAATTAAAAGAAACTGATCACCAAATTGCAAATCCGATATAGTAAAAAGTGGATTGGCTAATCTTGTCTTGAAGCCCACAGTATATGCATTTGTATGATGCCCATGAGATGAAAATCATAGAGAGAAAAGAGAGGAAATGAAGGGCTATTGAGTCACAAATCTTCCACAAATTTCCCTTAAAGGAAAGCAGCTAAGTGATTAGGTTTTAAAGGGTTTCTCCAAATTCAAACTAATAGGAGAGTGGAAACATCAACCTAAATTTGATTAAAATGCTAAGTGACTACTCCATGTGAGAGAGTTGAGAAAATTGACACCCAAGCACATTCAAATTCAATATTCCGAATTTTCCACTCTTAGAAAGTTGAAACCTAGTACCTAGGACAATATTGTCAACTACATTTTGACCTTCCTTCTTCACTTGCTCAATAAAGATCATAAAAAACAAAGCCTGTAATTTTTCTCCAAACTAAAAACAATAAGGTTGATGGGTATGAACCCAAGATTAAAAAGCAACACTCAGCTTAAACTATCAGATTTCATGATTATCATTAGCAACTGCAATTTCAGCCAGTTTAACAATCTTAAAGGTTTTCTTATATCATAGTACAGGGTTTGTATTTCCTAAACACAATTATTAAGGTATAATTGACATACAATACACTGTACATATTTTAAGTGTATAATTTGATAGATTTTGATATATGTATATACACATGACACCATCTCTACAATCAAGATTATGAGCATATCCATCACCCCCAAACGTTTCCTCATGCCCAGGGTTCGCTTTTTTAATAATCAAAACTTTGGGTTTTTCATATAACTACCTAAAAGCATTATTGCTATAATAAGTATGTTCTATAGTGTATCAAAGGTTCATAATTATTCATTCATACTTATGAGTATCAGGTAACAGGGCCTATGTAAGTAGCTGAGAAATAAAAAGTGACTGTATTCTCACTAAACCATAGAAGGAAATTCAATCTCACAGTATTTTGAAGCAATGAAGGTCATACAATGTTAGCTCCTTATTTTTAATACTACATAAAATTAGTTACACAATGCATACTTAGTACACAAGTCACTTTTAGAATTCTATTGTCAACAATGTCTATTTCCCATCAATATAAATTTACAAATCACTCTTTCTAAAAACTAAGATTAGGAATAACTGACCAAGAAATTATTAGTAACTTGAGGGTTGTGTTTCTCTCTCGACTTTTAAGTCATGTACATCACTCTAAGTCCACTGTTTAGACATGGATGTCGTGGCAACTAAACTTCTTTCTCCAGGAAAATGAGCTCAAGATAAAAAATAAATTGAACCAGAAACTAATTTTAACCTGAGAATTTCCCCCTTCTCATTTCTTTGACATATAAGTCATATATGTCTTTCATTCCAAGTAATTTAAGGGTGGATGATACCACAACTAAAATTTTCAGTTCAAAATAGGCATAAATTGTCTAGGGTGCTAGCCAAAAATTGTCCATACCTACTCTCCAGGACTATGCATCTGTCAAAAAAAGAACCAGGTCAGTTTAGAAGAAAAGGATTGGGTAAAAACGATGCCTCTCTCAGCTGATCCTGCCAGAGTAAAATGGTAAAAGGAAATTGCTGTCTGTCAGGCAAAGTGCTGGTCTGCTGAATGCACCAAAAGCTATTGGAGGAAAAAACTGAATAGAACCAGTAGCAAGAAGGGTTAGCTACAGATTATACTTAGCTAGGATGTCATGATTGCTTTGTGGTCAGGAAATTAAAGTTAGTTGATATTCTGATTGAATATTCTGATACTCATCAACCATTAAAAATCCTGGATTTGGTTATTGAGGTTCCTCTGGACCCTATTAAAAATCAGCTCAGTCTTTACTATAATACATCTCAGTGAAAAAAGTCCTCTTTTTGTGAAGAAAAAAACCCCTCAAACTTGACTACACCCATGAAGTTTTTGTTCTTGCATATTTCACACTCATCCTAAAATATTTTATTTATTGAATAACTGAGACAAAATAATATTTAGAACAATAGGCTTAACACACACAAATCTTGCACTTTTAATATTTGGGCAGTCAACAATGACAACGTAAAGGGACCAGAATATCCAATTACATTTATTATTACGATGATGATGATGAAAATAGTTTGGATATCCTCATCTCATATATTTAAATGAAGAATGCTAGTCCATATTTTGTGGGGGTATTACTCAGTGTTAGCCAGACCAACTTTTTGTAAGGTTCCCTACTCACAAATCCACCAAAACAATACATTGGAAGAAGAGAGTGGGATAAATCCGGAATTTAAACAGCTGGTCTGAAAATCTAACAATTACACTATAGTAATTTGAATATACTCTTTTACTGGCCACATTAATATATCTATACTATGAATATTTTAAACAAATCATTTTTGCTTTCTCTCAAACAATAGGAATTTTAAGAAAAAAGACTTTTTTAAAAACAATACTTTTGAGTGTTGTCGTCTTCCTCCTAAATGTTTCTTGGTGATTCAATCTTCAAAGGAGGCTTTTTTGGCTCGTTGCCCAAGCAAAAAGGAACTAAGGGTTTCCCTGCATCCTACTCATCCTAAAATATTTTATTTATTAGTCATCTCTCATCTATAAATATTAAAAACCAGATAAAAAGCACATGGCTTCTTTTATGCTAACACATGCAGCAAAGTGGCCACAGGAAAATAATTTACCTCAGAATATTGACTTCATTAACATGATTGAAATAAATCAAAGTAACTGTGCCCTTGCATTTTCTTCTCTTTTTCCCTTCCATCTCCCAAACCTTAAATATAATATGTAAGATGGCCAGAAGCTCAGAGACTTGACCTTAACACAGGCAGAGACCTGGCAAAGCCCAAAGTGAAGTCCAGGTTCAAATTTACTTTCTAGATTCACCTAGAGTGGCCTAAGCACCAGATCCCCCAGAACGTGAACTATTTTTAAAGAGATTTTAATATGCTTTCATATACTTTCTCTTAAAAGATAAGATTGATGATTTCTTTAAAAAAATGATATGAAAAACTGCAGAAAACTGCGTTTCGAGGTCTGACAGTGCAAAATGGAAAGAAATCAGTAGTTTCCTCCAAATTGCTTTCCTAACTTTCCACTGCATAAACCATTGAATCCTATTAAATTAACTCAGCCCACTCAATAACCTAATTCTCCCTTCACAGATACCCACTGGAGAGAATTCCTAGTCATAATATAGAAATAATAGCTTTAATAAGAATACATTGAATGAGCTCAAAGTGGCACTCATTGTATCTGTTTAAAATGACTCAAAAGTGCAAGTAAGCATAGATCAAAATGATTAAATAAATCAGACAGAAAAATCCATAAATAAGTGTTAGTAGGTGTAATATATAAACACTAACTTTGCTGAAAACTATCAACTATTAAATGGCAGAAATTATGGTCATAACCTGAATTATTGGAAGTATACTTCTATTATAACATTGTAAAACTCATGTATTTTAGTAAGAATATTACTCATTTTTAATTATTTTTGACACTGTCAGCATATAAAGATCAATTTATTAATCCTCTAAGAAGAAATAAGGTTCTTTTTTAATAAATAGTAAAAACATACAGAACAGAAGGTTTTTTAGTTCAGTCTTTATAATATGAAAACTGATGTCTCCATTTCTCAATGGGTCAGAAATAAACTTAAAAATGGATGAAGTCCTTTTTTCCTAATTACAACTGAGTCTCTCAGCAAATGTGGCCATATTTCATAGCTGACCCCAAAATGCTTTAATTGAATGACAGAGAATGCCTGTTACTTCTCAGTGACTGAAGCTTGGTTCATCATTAGTTTTCTAGTTATGCTATTGATAGAAAGGCTATGCTGAAACAATCATATAAAATCTCTGAGGATGCTAAAAGGCACAATTAATAGCCTCTACTTCAAAGAGGGTACCAGGACAGAGATATCCAACAAGAGGCAGCCAAATGATATTAAAGCCATACAGTAGACAATTAGGCAGGCACTTAAAATGATGCTTTTGAAGAGTATTTACAAACATGGGAAAATACTTATATTTTAATGCCAAAAAAATAAAGGCAATATGAAATCATATATACACTGAACCCCTATTCCATTTTAGGGCCTTCCACATTGAACGGAACTGCTCTCCCACCCCTTGGGCTAGTTCACTGGTCCTCAAAGTGTAATCTTCTGGCAAGCAGCAACAGCTTTTAGAAATGCAAATTCTCAGGCCTCCTCCCAGAGGATGGGAAGGAGTCACCTAGTAAACAGTGTGAAAACCACCTGTTACTTCAGGTCTCAGCTGAAACAACACTTCTCAGGGAAGCCTTGCCTCATCCAACCCCAACCTACAACCATAGATGAGTCTATTGTGCCACACAGTAACCAAGACTTTTCTTTCACAATAGTTACCAGAGCTGTAATTATTTATTTTTATGATTATATAATATTTTTATCTCCCACCAGACCAGACATTCTCAAGGCTAGCTACACAACTGAATCACCTGGAAGCTCTCAAAAATCCAGATGCCCGAGCCACACCCCAGGCCAAACAGAATTCATTGGAGTACATGACTCAAGCATCTGTGTTTTTTAAATATTGTGATTCCATAGTTCAGTCAATGATAAGAACCACTGCACCAGACTCAAGCTCCTTGAAGAGCATGTGACCAGTAAACAGTGACCAGTATTTGTTAAATGAACATGTGCAGTTTTTGTTTTGTTTTTTTCAATCTTGCACATAGTACAAAATTCCAAATGCACAAAAGGGGTTTAGTGAAAAAGTGGGCCTCCTTATGCCCCCATCTCTGAGGCAACCACTATGACCAATGCCATATGTTTCCTTATTAATAAAAGACTGAATATTTGTCAATGCACATAGAAAAAAACAGAAGTTTGGTGGCAAAATTATAGATTATTTTTTCTGCTTCTTTATGCGTACCTGCACTTTTGATAAGATGTATACACATTACTTTCAATAGTGGGGAAGAAGGTACCCTGAGGATAACTATATTACGGACCCACAGCTACTCAGTAGAGAGAGATGCTGGGTCTGAGGGCTCCCAGAGAAATGATCACATGAATGATCTCTGTTATGAAGAAGAGACTCTTTACCTGTTTTAAGCAAATAATAGTCTAATTATTCTACCTACTTTGTTTTAATTATATTTTCACTTCTGATTAGATGTTAAGCTTCTCCAGAACTTCCACCCAAAAAATGGTAGAGGATTAATAAAAGGAGGTACTAGTTACTCATGGTTTATACAGCTATCCTGTCTGGATTTAGTTAGCATAAGCTCCTCACCAAGACTGAACACTTCTGAGTATATCAATATGAAAAGCTGAGGCCTAGTTCTCACTCAGTGTGGTGACTCAACTACAGTTCTGTCTTTCAAAGACCTTGACCCCCTTTGACTCCAGGCCAGTTGGTGATTCTGTCTCAGTACAACACTTTGGAACTCGGCTGTAAAGTCTGAAATGCCCTTAGGAGAGACTGGTGTACGGAGAGCTATTTAGCTTTATAACAATGGACTCAGATTGTCTGGGTTTTTTGGTTTTTTTGTAATTGCCCTTTTATGACTTCTTACCTCCCTTACTCATAAGATCTAAGGCCACTCCCCTCTGTTGTCAGTGTAGCTCATTCTAGTAGCAATTCTTGGGCTCTTCTCCATTTTGTTTTCAGAAACGGCTGGGTAGGAAATCAGCTTGCTAGAACTTTTAAAAATCCACTCCAGTACAGACCCAAGAATTCTCCAAGAAGGCAAGCGTCTGGGCCCTGATGCATGGACTTGAGGACATTTCTTTAAGGACTTGGAGGACTTTCCTATTTAACTCCTGATCTTCATCTCATGCTGTAGACATAAGAGACTGGGAAAAAATGCCCTCTGCAGAGATAAAGCATTTTCATGTTTACCATGTTGACCACATTTATGCAAAGGCCAAAGTGTAGCATCACAGTTAAGGGGCTGGGTGGGGGGTGGGGATAATGTTTGGACATTTACAGGGACGGGATTAAGGGGGAAATATTAAAGCTCTTAGATAACACACAGAAACTACAATAACTATAAGTTAGCCAGAAAGAGAATCAGGCAGTGGCCACTCCAACATCTCGAAGTGCAACCTGCCACACAGATATTTAAGCACTGTCTTGTGCTGTTTGCTAGTTGTTTTGTATGTGTTAATTCTGTCTCTTTTCTAGACTGGAAGCTCCAGCGGGCCAGGCCTTATCTTCTATTGCTTCAGTTTCCTCACTGGTGCTGAGTCCAGAGCAAATATATAACATTTAAATTGTATTAAATATTTGACAGTTGGCAGACTAAAACAGACTAAACCCGAAAATCAACTCCCCATAGTAAGGTCACTGTATCTTAAATGTGATGAAATCTTTTCTAAAAAATTATTATAACGAATATTGTATGCTGATAAGATGAAGGCTGAAATTCATTGCAGCTGTGATCATGATTAATTACAAGTAAATCATATATTTTTGGGTAAGACCACTTCTTTAACATCTTTTTTCTATTAAATTACATGCACTATGCTAAGGACCAAAGTAATTTCTTGGCTCATCAAAAAAAAGAAGAGGAAGAAGAAGAAGGAGAAGAAGAAGGAGAAGGAGAAGGAGAACAGATATTGTTCTGTTCTGAGGAGAAGAAGATATTGTGACAGCTTAAAATTATGTAAAATAAAATGAACAAATACTACTGGAACAATCTTTTTAGGAATATCAACATAATTACATCCATTATACCACAGTGTCTATAATTATGAAAGAAAATACTCTCAAATATTGTTTAAAAATTTCATGACACATAATGTAATAAAGGAAAAAACTATCACATTCACTACTTATTTTACCAGTTTTATTCTACTGTGATAATTTAAAAAGGAATGCTAAATATTTATATCAAAAAGAAAACTCTCCCCAAACATGCATAAATCAAAGGTGATAACTGTAATTTTTATTTTAATCCCATAGTTAATTCAGAAAGTAAATAAAAATGTAATGTGGTATATACATTGTAACTAAAATGCACTATCAACATGTCAATGGTACAGTGGTGCCCCCAAGTGGCATAACGATAAATTGCAATACTCTGATGGAAAAGTTAGAAGTACTATCTGTGTACATACAGCTCTTCAGTTTTGTCAAGTACTTTGATTAAACATAGAAGTGCATATTATATGAATCTGTATTTCATAGGAACTAGTAATAAGTGTACTACACACAAGCTCGGACTCATGGTCTACCCAAGTCACTGCTTTAACATTGACACCAAGGGATATCTGATATACGAAGGTATGATGCACCTTCCTTATGAGCTCAAAAAGTTAGAGGTGTGTCTGCAAAACAACAAAGGGAATAAGATCTACTCTATTAAGGGAATAGCATTCACACAATTATAGAGTTCTCTTTAGAAAGTATTCATCTTCTACCCACCTTTAACGTTAACCAATTCCCTATGTTTGTAGTCTAGCATGTAACACAAATTTAAAACCTTACCTAACCGAATTGCTTGGTGAATGGGTGGTGCTAATAATGTGCTTTGATCACAAACTAAAGGTTCAACTGCCAACATTCTGGGGAGGAGGGAATCTAAAAAAAAAATTAGTTTATTTTTCTGCCTCTATACATGCATTAAACGTAACAATCGCTGACGAGTTGATACCTTACATAGCTTAAAGGTTCACATTCTGAGGACCAATTTCTTTTGGACAACCACAGAGATGTAAAGGAATGTCTAGATTAGATCCTCTGGTGCCAAATGATTTGCCCATTATCCTCACCATTGGATTCATCCGACAAAACTAGGCTTTGTCTGCCATCTTTAGCTGTAGTCACGTGTTTTAAAATCAGTTCAGGTACAAGAAAGGTCACTAACAAATCACTTACCAATCAGCTCCAGCCTCTCTCTTCACTCTTACTCATTCTCTCTTTCCCACCTCCATACACACACACATACACACACTCTCTCTGTCTCCACTCACCCATTATCTCAAATCTGATACTTTCAAGTTTGATCATTATATATCTTATTTTATGTCCTTTTAATCGACTTTCTAGCCCTTCTGCAAATTCTCTTAAATTTCTTCATACTCCTTATCAGTCAAAGATACTAAGATTGAATATGGTTCTACAGGGTAGTTTTTACAAGTCCTGGGTCAGATTTAGGTCTTATTCTCAAAGTTTCTGTAAAGGTTCTCTAGTAATTGTCAAAAATTATTATCCTATGCTAAATGGCTAGAAGAGCACCTCTAGTTCTTAAGGAAAAAACTCCTTTTCAGTAGGAGTCATAGGACACCATAAAAATGCCAGCTATTTCACACTCTTCACATAGGAATTAACTTAAAACTATGAATTCTATTAATAGATAATTACAACTTTTAAAAATTCTGAAAATAAAGACTACTTAAAAGGTTTATTTTTTAAATAAAGTAGTAACATTTACCTTTATAATTCTTAAGACATATAAAGAAGTAGAAAACAGTTTATGCCACTGATTTTAAATCCACACTTAAATATTCAATGGCCAAAAACTGGATGAACTTAGAGTAAGCTAAAAATCTCTGAATAAAACAATAAATTATTGGGTGAAAATTTTGTCTTCTGAGATTAAAGGCCAATTTCATGAGTCAGTTCTTCCTCCTGCTTTCTCTTCCTCCTGTTTCTGATATATGAGTTTTTTATCTTAACTTCAGTTCCAACTAACTTTTCATTGTAGCAAGTTCAAAAACCTTTAAGGCAAAAATGAAGGTTCACCTTTATCTATAAGAGTGAAACTGTCCAATGATATTGAGTCTTGATCTACTATGAAAGTTTACAGGGTTCTATTAAAATCAAAGGAAAGGAGGTGAGAACAAGGGGATCATCAACATAAGATAGTTTTAAATGGGAGACTCCATTTAACTTAAATATCTAATATGAGGGCTTTCTGACTACAGATTTTGAAAATCTTCTCCATAGAAAAGCCAAAAAAAATCACTAATATCACATTTCTTTTGGTATATTCTATTAATCTCAAATGTGAATTACTGATTATTTGCATTCTATTAACATTTCTAAAAATGCAGTCATTATGAACAATTCTTATTTTCTCATTCAAGAAGTTCCAATCAAGTTAAGTGGAAGCAATGTTGTAACTGAGACTGCGGTATGCATAAAAATCCCATATTCACATAATCTATCTCATATCCCTTCTTTAGGTTATTTGGATACTTTATTCACCTGCTGAAATGGCTTTACAAAACCTTATCTGAAGAGATCAGTCAAGGAACTTTCCTGTCGATACTAAATTCTTGCTTTAACGCAAAGAACAAATCCATGCTCTTACTCAGCTAAAAGCTGCACATACAGGGCAACCAACTCAAGATCTGTATGAAGTATTTTTACTTACAATTCCTCTCCTTGTTTGGCTTTCTTGTCTGAAACCAGATAGACAGTTCCAAAACTTCCACTGCCCAGTTTCCGTTGAAGCACATATCTTCTCGCTACCAAGGTCTCTGGATACGGGGAAATGGCTGTTGATCCACTCACACACTTAGCAGCTTCTTGGAATTTCAGCATTGCTCCAAACGAGAAAGAACTGGTTTATTCTTTTATAGAAACTTAGCATTCATTTCTAAGAGATGGTCAAATTCATCCAAGTAGTGCTCGTCAATGCCTTAAAGATGGAAAGTCCAAAGATTAGGTCTAAAGGATTCTAAACTATTCCTAACCAAAAGCGTGAGGTGTATCGGTCACCAACTTAAGAGAAAAATGTTAAAAGGTGGAGACACTGCAAATTCCAGTAGAAGGCAATCTTCCACAGGAAAAGCCTCCCTTTTCATGAAGAAAGTTAACAGAATTCAATTACAGCCAACTGTCCACAAACTTCTGGTATGTATATCTGTTTTCCAACCAACAAACTGTTCATTTGTTTAAGATTTATACTCCCCATCTACTTAAAAAAAAAGTCCAAATACAAGAACATTATCACTTCCTTAAATCTATTATACATTTGCATCAAACTGTCTGTAAGGCTCTCTTCCTACCTTATGATTATTTTGGTTGAAAAATAGTAAATTAGGATTAAACCACGAATTAGCATGATGTTGTTTCCTTTAGGTATTTTTTCCTGTAGACTTTAAACCACAGCTTTTCACTTATTAGAATAAATGTGAAGAGGGATTTAGAGTGAATTTTTTCCCATGCTAAGCTAATTCTGATCTGCAGTGTTTAGTATACACACTGTGTATGCAGTAATCTTCCTGGATTAAAAACAGGAAGTGTCATAAATTCAATTCAAATATAAAACTATATTTTAATATTAATGGAACACAAATGTGTTACAGGTAAATGTGTATTCTCAAGGAGCTGTGAGATGTATAGCAGAGTATGAAAGGCACAGTGGCTCATGCCTGTAACACTTTGGAAGGCCAAGGTGGGAGGATTGCTTGAGGCCAGGAGTTCAAGACCAGTGTGGGCAACGCAGCAAGACCCCCATTTCTACTAAAAATTACAAAAAAGCTCGCACACACCTGTAGTCCCAGCTACTCAGGAGGATCACTTGAGCCCAGGAGTTCAAGATTACAGTGAGCTATTATTGCGCCACTGCACTGTAGTTTGTTTTATATGAGTAGGTACATGGTAAAACCATCACTTTTATTTCATTAAAATGTTAAATGTTTTGTTAGTTACAAAAAGCGTTTTTGTTTTAAATCTATGTGAAAATGTGATTTTAAATTTAAGATTGTCTACGCCTTGGAGTAGGTTTTCATATTCAACAATTCCAAAGTTGTCAGATAAAAACCTGTTGTTTTATAATGATGGCCAATGAACTTTACATGTGTGAGTTAACCACAAAAGCCACCAGGGCAATTAACCACAAAAGCACCACAAAATCCTCAAAACAGTACCTAAGTAAATGTCCATTTATAATATATTTCTTCTTGAAATATATTTATTAGTTAAGTTACACCTGATGCCAGTTACATTAGTAACTCATTTTATTCCCCCTACCCCAAGGAAATGTTAGTGAAACATACTGCAGAAAAACAACTAGAGAACAGATCTCTGAAAGTACCTTCTGTTTGCTTCCTTCACTGGCGTAAAAGTGATGTCTTCTGGGCAAACTAAGCTGTTCAAAAAAATATATGGACTCACAGCCTTTTCAACTGAAAAGGGTCCTTCAGACCACTCAGTAATTATTCTTAAAGATGAGATTAAGGTCCCCAGTTAGTGAAGAACAGCATTAGAGATGGACAGAATAGTTATAAGTCCTCTTCCAGCGGTTCCTATTTCTAAAGGAGAGTTTAAACTCAGCAGTGCCTAAGCAGTCTGGCCCAGGCTGTAGAGGACTCTGGGACTAGGTTCCCTACTGCCCAATCTCACAGACTCAGCCCTGCCATCTCTATCCCACTCTACTTTTAAGCCCATCTATTCCATAAGTCTCCTCTGTGCAACCATAGAGCTATGCAAGAATGTACCCCGCTGTCCAGATTCTAGAACTATCTGTTCGCCTCCCACCCCTCAAGGGTTGTGAATGAACTTGAGCAACTGGAACACGCCTTATTTATCTTTGCATCCTCAGTGCCTGGCAGAACGCTTGGCATATACTAGGTGTTCAATAATCTTTGTCAGGGCGAATAAATGACCAGCAGACCGGCTGCCACCCCATGAGGGAACAAAGTTTGTTTAAAATGCTGGATGGGAACATGGAGAAAGTTAACACTTTGTGCAAACTATCCCTTCAAGGTGAAACTGGCTGGGGGCCAAAAAAAAAGGGAATGGGAAGGAAGCCGATGTGACACCGGTTTCTGCTAAAGTAGGAACCTAACCTTAAAGGTAAAGTTTAGCCTTAAGGTAAAACGAACAATCTTTACTACTTCCAACTATTTAAACATTTACATTTTCATAAAGTGGGTTAACGTTTACTGAGGGACACCAGCAACACTTATTCTCCGGAACTGGAGTAGATCCGAGAGGTAAGGAGTCCAGGAAAAGGAGAAGGTCGCGGGAATGGAGCCAGCCCTAGAGATGCAGAACCCAGCGTAGGCAGCTTGAAACCTTTACCTTCCCCTGCTAAGGGGAGCCCGGCATGCCCGGAAGAGTGCGGTTCGCATTACCTTTCCCCTTCACGGGCTGAGGAGCGGCGGCGCCCGGAGCATGCCCGAGTCCCACCCGTAATAGGGCGCAACCTGGGGGCAGCGGCCCCCGCCCACTCCAGACCACCGCGGGCCGCGGCTGTTTGGCACCGTCGCCAGGGAGACCGCGCGGGGCAAGCTGGGAAGTCGGGTGGGGCGGTCACCAAGGCGGAAGTGTCCACCGACCCAAGCAGGCGAGGAAGAGAGGAGGCCCGGCGGACCAAGCTTCCCTAACCAGACAGCCTTAGTTACGTCCCAGCCTTCGTTAGGAAGTTTGCGCCTTCAGGCCTGAGATCACCTTTCCGCCAGGCAGTCCAGCGCCACTGGCTTCACGGAACCGGGCTTCTTAGTGACGTCATACCCAGCGACTTCCGGTTCCCGTTCTCAGGGTTGGACTCTCATGTGCTGGGGCTGCCAGTCCTCTCTGGGCTCCAGCAGGCTTCTGATGGAGGGGTTCGTCTTCTGCGAGGACGGAGCAGGTGGGGGCTCTTCTGCTGGTCGGGGAGGCGGGTTGTGAGGGTCCAGGTGGCAGGGCTTATGAAGGCCTGTGTTTGAGAACTTAGATCAGACCTTTTGCGCGCCTTTTCCCAATCCAGCTCGCATTTGTTGAACTACTCTGTGTGCAAGGTCCTGTTATTTGCAGAGTCGACACATACAAGACAGACTTGTGAAAAAATAAGTACAGAATAAGGTGCGGAGACAAGGCTGGGCCTAGGGTGAAGTGAGTCAAGCGCAAAATGTAAGTGATGCCAAAAAAGGATTCCAGATAAATTTTTATCTCTAAAAATCAAAATTAATGCCAAAAAATCCTGATTGACAGAATGTCACGATTTTAAAGAAAGACAGGATTACTAATAGTGCCATGCTGAGCCATACTGAAGCCAGAGGCCAAAGGGAAAACCATTAATACTGATCCTATGAGTTAAGTGAGCCAAATGGAGAAGGGTAACTGCACCAGATATGCAAACATAAGATTATGAAAAGAGCCCCTGGCTGGGGTGAAACTGGATAGTTGGGTCCCTAAGGGCATGAAGCAGCTTTTTTTTTTTTTTTTTTTTTTTTTTTTTTTTTACAAGATTAAAAATTTTTTGGAAAGGCAAATTTTTTTGCCGTGGCGAAAACCAAACAAAAACCAAAAAAAAAAAGAAGGCAAAACACAAACAGAATGCGACACATTACCAAAATCA
>CAUYRT010056714.1:0-31427 GCA_963574885.1 Lepilemur ruficaudatus | reverse complement strand
GAGTCTCACTGTGTTGCCCGGGCTAGAGTGCCATGGTGTCAGCCTAGCTCACAGCAACCTCAAACTCCTGGGCTTAAGCAATCCTCCTGCTTCAGCCTCCTGAGTGGCTGGGACTACAGGTGTATATCACCACACCCGGCTAATTTTTTTCTACATATTTTTAGTTGCCCGGCTAATTTCTTTCTATTTTTAGTAGAGACAGGGTCTCGCTCTTGCTCAGGCTGGTCTTGAACTCCTGACTTCAAGCGATCCTCCTGCCTCGGCCTCCCAGAGTGCTAGGATTACAAGCATGGGTCACTGCGTCCGGCCTCAACACCGTTTTTGAAATTTGCAGAGGGAAGAGCTAATGACTTCAGCTGGCTTTAACCTAAACCAGTTTTCTGAGGCTTTTTGCTTACTTGCTGCTTGTGTCTTTCTCTCTTCCCTCTCTCCTCCTCTACTTTCTTTACTTTTTTTTTTTTTTTTGAGACACAGTCTCACTCTGTCACCTGGGCTAGAGTGCCGTGGCATCAGCCTAGCTCACAGCAACCTCGAACTCCTGGGCTCAAGCAATCCTTCTGCCTCAGCTTCCCGAATAGCTGGGACTACAGGCATGTGCCACCACGCCTGGCTAATTTTTTCTATATATTTTTAGTTGGCCAATTAATTTCTTTCTATTTTTAGTAGAGACGGGGTCTCGCTTTTGCTCAGGCTGGTTTCGAACTCCTGACCTTGAGCAATCCTCCTGCCTTGGCCTCCCAGAGTGCTCCTCCTTTTCTTTCTTTCATACAACAAAGATTCATAGAGTACTTACTTTATACCATATCTTGTTCAACATGCTGGGGATTCGGTTGGGAGAGGTAGACAATAAGTAAGTAAACAAATATACAAATTAAATAGGTAGACTGACAGGTATTGAGGACAATTTTGGTTAGGGAGGTCAAGGAAGGTTTCTCTGAGGCAGTGAGGGTCAGCAAAAAAGTGAGATTTGGGAGGAGGAGTGTTCAGCAAGTGCAAAGGCCTTGAGGGAGTGAGTTTGGCCTTTGCAGGAACAGCAAAGAATGGCCGTGTGGCTGGAGCACGGTGAGTGAGAGGAGAGCTCAGGAGGTGACGTAGCCCCCAACTCTCAACGTGGTGAGAGTTTGAGTGTTGTCATGGGTGTCACGGGGAAGCCACTGGAAAGTTTGGAGCAGAGACTGATATAGTCTGATTTAGGTTTTACGGTTGCCCTTTGTTATGAAGAAAATGGCAGCCAGGAGGACAGTTAGCAGGTTATCACAGTAGTCCAGGTGAGGGGTGGTGGTGGCCAGGACCAGCGTGGGGAAGGTAGAGGTAGTGAAGAGGGATCAGGCTTGGGATTGAGTTTGAGGTGGAGATGCTGGGACCTGACAAAGGGTGCATGCGTGGAATGAAGGAAAGAGAGGAACCATGGCCAAACAGTAAGATTTGGAGCCAGCCATGGGATGGGTCGTGCCATTTACCAGCATGAGGGATTGCAAGGAAGGCAGGTGTGTCGGGCAGGGGTGAGAGGATGAATGGAGTCAGAACAAAGAGGCTAGAGGATAGACAAACTGACATGGTGGGAAGAAAACCGGGAGAGTGTGATGTCCTGGAGGCCAAGACAGGGTTTCAAGGAGGGAGTGACAACTCTGTTAAATGCTGCTAAGAGGGTGAGTGCTGACCATTGGACTTGGCAAGGTTATCAATGAGGGCCCTTTTATTGGAGTGGCTAGGAAGAGAATGGAGAAAAAAGGATGACCTGACATGTGAGGAAGGCATTCAACACAAGACACAAAATAGAAAAAAGGAATTTGCAGGGAACATACGTAAGAAGCAGCACTGGTGGGAAAATTAGGCAGTTTTCTTCTAGTTGACTCTCTTTCCTCTTTAAATGAAGAATTAAGGCCAGGCACGGTGGCTCACGCCTGTAATCCCAGCTGTGGAAGGCTGAGGTGGGAGGACTGATTGAGGCCAAGTGTACGAGACTAGCTTGGGCAACACAGCCAGACCCCGTCTCTTCAATCAATCAATCGATCAATCAATAAGAAAAATTAGCTGGGCACGGTGGCATGCACCTGTAGTCCCAGCTACTCAGGTGGCTGAGGTAGGAGGATTGCTGAGTCTAGGAGTTTGAGGCCGCAGTGAGCTATGATCAGGCCACTGCATTCCAGCCTGGGTGACAAGAGCGTGACCCTGTCTCAAAAATAAAAATAAAAGTAAAAATAAAAAGAGGAATTACGATCACTAGCTGAGGATTGAGGGCTGGTAGTGTTACCATTGGAGGAGAGACATCATTTCAGAGAACAGGAGAGAGAATTGAGGAGGGAAACAGAGTTGGATTGTTGGGCAGTGCTGAGAGCCTATGTGTGATTTGTCGCTATAAATTCAAAGTGAGATCAGTCAGCACGGTTGTTTATCTCCAGCCACATAGCTTAGGGAGAGTCTCATCATTGGTGGGGTTAGGTTTAACTAAGCTTGCAGTTTGGCAAGCGAGTATGATGCAGGGAGAAGGACAAGGGAGTTAAAAATGTGTGCAAAGGAAGGATTATGGAAATGGGCAAACTGGATCTACACTGGGTGAGGTGAGATGGAAAGTCGTGAAGAGATGGACAGTGGAAATGTGGAATGGTCCTCGGACTCAAGAGCTCAAAGTGTTGAAGGATTGTTGGTGTGAAGGTACCAGAGAAGGGGCTGAAAAGATGAGTAGTTATGGGATGCTTGCAATCAGGAGTTTGGAAATGGTGCTGTGGGTAATGACAGGGCCTAGGGCTTGACCATGGAAGAAAGTGGTGGTGGGGGGGAGGCGGGAGCAAACCATTGTACTAGAGTGCAGAGGACAAGGAATGGAGAGGTGGGGTGTGGATGGATTGTCTAGGACCTAGGTGGATGCCTTAGTCCACAAAAATAAAGACACAATTAATGGCGGAGAAGTAAATGGAAGCCCAATGCTTAAGCCTTGGATGAAGTTGGTAGTGTGGGAAAATGATTGCAACAAGGAGGGGCAATCGCAACAGGGAGTGGTACCGCCTGTTGGCATGTGCTTCAAAGGAGCTTTGGTTTTGGAGAGAGGAGTAAGTTTTTGAAGGAACAAGAAATACACCTGCCTCACCTCCAGGTATGTGGAGTGTGGGAGAAAAAGAAACAACTACTTCCTAAGAGGGTTGCAAGGGAACAATGTCTTTGGGTGAGAGCCAGGTTTCTATGAGCGCTGGAAGGCAAAGGGAAAACTGAAAGAAGAGGTTGATGATTTGGGGATTTCATTGATGATGTAAGTTTCACAGGGTCCAGTGAAAGGATTTGGGGCGGGGTGGGGAGGAGGTAGGAAACTGAACCCAAGTGGGGATGAACAGAAGCATTTGGGGATAAACCAAGGTAATGACAAGTACCCTGGCAAGTGCAGATTTCTGGTGTACCTACAACAGCAGTGATTTAAGGCATGATATTCTTTTTGCAAAAGGTGAAAAATTAGTTTTAGTTGCAGTCTCTGTCTTGGGATCGGTCTCTCATTTTTGCAATAATAATGACAACAAAACAACATACAACATTTATTGAATACCATGTTGAGAACTTTCCTAAGCATTTACACTTATTAATTGCCTTTGTCCTCACCACAGACCCATGGATAAGGTACCGTTACTATCCCCGTCTTACAGGTAAGGAGATAGAGACGTTAGGTAACTCGCCCAAGGTCGCGAAGCCAGTAAGCGGAGGAGGCTCAATTTAAATTTAGGTGGTCTGACCCCCAGGCCTTGTCTTTTATCATATTCCATCCCACCTCCCACTGTGGTGGTGAGGCGGGCAGTGTTGGGATCCAGGGAGCAGTGATTTTGCCTGAAGCTCTTGGAACTCTGTGGGTCTCCCTTAAATCCCTCCATGTATTTCATAGGAAACTTGAGAGGAGTGTTTCTGACTCCTTGCTTGGCCAGGCATCAGTGTCTGGCATAAGAGAGACTGGCTTCTAGGGAGGAAGGGCTCCCATAGTAAGCCCTTATTATCTGTCCTAGGAAATTGCTTTAATTTCCAGTGGTATGACGAAGAGGTTAAAAGCACGTATTCTGAAGCCAGGTTGCCTGGGTTTGTTCTCAGGCTACCCTGCTTGACCTTGGTTAAGTTACTTATCCTCCATATACCTCAGTGTTCTCATCTGTAAAATGGGGGATAATAATAACACTTGACTGATAGGTTTGTTGTGTGAAGAATAAATCAACATATGTAACATTCTTAGAATGCAGCCTGGCCCAGAGTAAGCACTACATGAATGTTGCTACTTGTATTTTCCATGCTAGGCCAGTATTGGATCTCAGAAGAGTTTCTCCAGTGTCTAATTCTGAATCTGCCCGCAAGCACCCAGCTAGTAATTAGCGGAGTCCAGGTTCAAAACAGTTTTGTTTAAATCCATATCCCATAGCCCACCTGTCAGCAACTTATTGAATAACTAGACAGAACTCAGCAAGGAGACAGAAGAACTCAATATCATCAGCAGCAAACAGGATGTAATCAATACTTACAGATCACTCCACCCAAGGATGAGAGAATACACATTCCTTTCAAGTACTCATGGAACATATGCCAAGATAGACCATAAATCCTGGGCCATAAAACCAACCTCAATTAACTTAAAAAAACTGAAATCATGCAAAGAATGTTCTCCGACCACAATGGGCTCAAACTAGAAGTAAATAACAGAAATATGACAGGAAAATCTCCAAACACGTGGAAACTAAACAAAACCCATGTCCATGGCCAGTGTGGTGGCTCACGTCTGTAATCCCAGCACTTTGGGAGGCTAAGGCAAAAGGATCACTTGAGCCCAGGAGTTTGAGACCAGCCTGAGCAACATAACAAGACCCTGTCTTTACAAAAAACAAAACCAAACCAAATGAGCCGGGTGTGGTGGCAGGTGCCTATAGTCCCAGCTACTTGGGAGGCTGAGGCAGGAGGATCATCTGAGCCCAGGAGTTTGAGGTTGCAGTGAACTATGATGATGCCACTGTGCTCTAGCCTGGGCAACAGAGTGAGACTCTGTTTCAATACATACATACATACAGACCCCGTGGCCTCACTAGCATGTGGGTACTAACTGGAGCCATCAATGATAACAACCCACAACTTGCTGGCTCTTGTCTCACCTGTGAAATGCCCTCAGTGAGAAAGCAAAAGCTTCCAAACCTGCCAGTTGTTCCTGTGCCAGCGCCACACTTTTGGATTGCTTGGAATTCTCAGTGTCCCCCAAGGCCACACTGTGTCCTCCAAGAATTGGGGGATCCCCCTCTGTGTGACACTGATTTCTGGGATCCAGGTGATGCGCTGTTTATGCCCTGCTGACTTTACAGAGGCTCCATCACCCTCTGCCTGTGGTTCTCCTGCAGGTCTCAGACCTCAGTCCACGAGCCTGGGTTGGGACCAGCACCGCAAACAGACCTGTGCTGACCTCCCTATCCCACACTTCCACCCAAGTACCTGCGAACTACTTTCTTCCTTCCTTGGCCAGAAACTCCATGCAGAGCATCTCTGGCAAATCAGCTCCTCACTGCCAGACAGACCCTATCTTTGGTCCTGATTTGGTTATTTTCTACTGGGATACTGTCTACTTCCTCATTCATTTATAACTGAGAAAAATCAGGAACTGCCTAAATGTCCAAAAGTAGGACTGGGTATGATGCATCATAAGGTAGATTAGAATTCAGCCATCCATGAAAAGGTACTGTCTAATGACATGAAAACTGTTCATAACATATAGTTACATTAAAAAAGCAAGCAAGCTGGGCACAGTGGCTCACGCCTGTAATCCTAGCACACTGGGAGGCCAAGGTGGGAGGATCACTTGAGCTCAGGAGTTGGAGACCAGCCTGAGCAAGAGTGAGACTCCATCTCTACTAAAAATAGAAAAACCATCCCGGCATCGTTGTGAGTGCCTGTAGTCCCAGGTCCTCAGGAGGTTGAGGCAGGAGGATCGCTTGAGCCCAGGAGTTTGAGGTTGCTATGAGCTACGATGATGCCACTGCACTCTACCTGGGGTGACAGAATGAGACTCTGTCTCAAAAAAAAAAAAAAAATCTAGACTAGCATGGTGGCTCACACCTGTAATCCCAGCACTTTGGGAGGCTAAGGTGGAAGAATTGCTTGAGGCCAGGAGTTCAAGACCAGCCTGGGCAACATAGTGAGACCCCATCTCTATTAAAATTTTTTTTTTAAAGAAGCTAGTTAACATTATGTGCAGTATGATAAAGTTTTGTAAAAATATGCACATTCTGATAAAAGAGACAGTAAATACACCAAAATGGCAGCCCAATCTCTGGGTGCTGGGATCGAGGGCCATTTAAATTCTCTTTGTGGTCTTTTCTGTATATTCTAAGTTGCCCACTTTTTGCTTCCAACTGACCTCCGTCTTACTTATCCACACTCCCAAGTCTGCCACCAGTGTGCTACTGAATACTTTCATGTCCTTGTTACTCAGACCGGGGACACTTCTCCGCCTATCTCACCTGACCTAAGCAGCATCCGACATCCTTTCTTCGTTTCTCTGGTTTTCCTGCTGCTCTCTGGGCGTCTCCCTCTCCTTCCTGGTTCCTCATCCTCTGACTATCCTTACATTTTGGCCTTCACCAGGACCGTTTGTTTTCTTAAGGGCTCTGCTCATTCTGTCCAGGTGCTCTCATCCACTTTCCAAATCATGTGAGTTCTATTGCACGTATCAGCTGACTACCAGAACCCCTACCAGGATGCCCGACAAGCATCTCAAACTGAATGAGTCCCAGCCTGAATTCATTATCTCTCTCTCTGACATCCTTCTGACTACCCCAACTCACTTCTCTTCCGCCTGTGTCCCCACTGTGGGCACATTGCTCCTCCTCCTATCCAAGTGTCTAGCTAGGAACTAGGGAGCTGTCCTTCATTACTTCACTCTCTCCCTGCCCTGCCCTTCCCTCCAGTATCTACTCATTAATCACGACCTGCTGTTTTTACCTCATCTATACCCTTAAGATCTATGTGCTTCTCTCCAACATCAAGGTACCATCTGCTCCTGCCTGTATTACTGCTAAAGCCTCTTAGCTGGTCTGTCTTCCCCAGTCTTACCTTCTTACAGTCTATCTTTTCCCAGTAGAGCAGGAACATCTTCCTAAATTCCTTTAGTTACCGCCAAGTGGCTGTGATATCCTAGGCCCTGTGCTAGGGCACAGTAGTAAATAAGACAAACAAAATCTCCCTTTCCATGGAACTTACTTTTAGTGTTTGTGTGTGTGTAATGAACAGTAAACAAATTAATTGAACGAGATAATTGAAAACACTGTGATAAGTGCCCAAAGAAAATAAAAGTAATGCGATAGAGAGTGATGGAGGTAAGAGAGCTGCATCTCATTCTATACTGAACTTCATGTAATTCCTCCCAAATGCCTTGCTTATTTTTGCCCCAGGGCCTTTGCACATGCTATTACTCTTTTTCTCTTCTTCTTTACCTGGCTAACTCCTACTTTTCCTTCAGGTCACTGTTTAGATGTCATTTCCTCCTGGAATCCTTCCTTGACAGCCCCAAGGCTGTCTTGTGTGCCCCTAAGGGTCTGTGACTCTTTCATCATTGCACCAATCACACTGTACTGTAGTTTTCTCGTTTCTTCTCTGTTTCTTCCAGGCATCCTTCCAAGCCAGTGACTTTCAGATGTTTTGACATGGTCCACAGTAAGAAATACATTTTATATCAGGAAGCAGCACATATACATATAAGCATATACTGTATGTATAAGAGAAACAAATGTTTCACAAAACAATATTTATTCTTTTTTTTTTTTGAGACAGAATCTTGCTTTGTTGCCTCGGCTAGAGTGCCATGACGTCAGCCTAGCTCACAGCAACCTCAAACTCCTGGGCTTAAGCAATCCTTCTGCCTCAGCCTTCCGAGTAGCTGGGACTACAGGTATGTGCCACCATGCCTGGCTAATTTTTTCTATATATATTTTTTTAGTTGTCCAGCTAATTTCTTTCTACTTTTAGTAGAGACGGGTCTTACTCTTGCTCAGGCTGGTTTCAAACTCCTGACCTTGAGCGATCCTCCCGCCTCGGCCTCTCAGAATGCTAGGATTACAGGCGTGAGCCACCACGCCTGGCCAATATTGACTCTTACTACATGTCATACACATTAATATTTTTATTCTATTCTATTTCATTAAAACAAGAATGATGTTTGGAGCCCACTAAATTGACTTCATCACCCACACAAAATCTCAAAACTTGCATTTTGAAAATCTTACATTAGACTAGGTTTAGCAAACTTTTCCTGTAAAGGGCTTGTTAGTAAATATTTTAGACTTTGCAGGCCATAGGGTTTCTGTTGTAAGTACAGTACTCAAACCCTGCCATTTGTATCCTAAAAGTTACCATAGACAATACATAAAGAAATGGTTGTGGCTCTGTTTCAATATAAAATTATGGACACTGCAATTCTTTTTTTTTTTTTTGAGAGAAGCTCTTCCTCACCCAGGCTGGAGTGCAGTGGTGAGATTATAGCTCACTGTAGCCTCGAGCTCCTGGGTTCAAGCAATCCTGCTGCCTCAGCTTCCCAAGTAGCTAGGACTAGTGGCATGTGCCATCATGCCTGGCTAATTCTGTTTTTTAATTATTTTTTTGTTAGAGGTGGGGTCTGGCTGTGTTGCCCAGGCTGGTTTCAAACTCCTGGTCTCGAGTGAGCCTCCTGCCTCAGCTTCCCAAAGTGCTGGGATTATAGGTGTGAGCCACTTTGCCTGGCTAAACACAGCAATTTGAATTTCATATAGTTTTCTCATCATGAAATCTTATTCTTCTTTTGATTTCTTAGCTCTAAGGCTATGTGAAAACAGACAGTGGGCTGGATTTGGCTGGAGGTCATAGTTTACTGACACCTGCCATGGACTATAAGCTTTATGGGGGCAGTGACCATTATCTGTTTTTTTTTCCTCATTGCATCTCTATGGTCCAATACAAAGCCTGTGTGCATTCTATCAATAGTTCGTTAGTGAATAATTAAAGAGCAATTTTTACATTAAACATTTTAATTACAAAAGTTCTGTGTGTTCATGGAAGAAAAAATGAGAAGTACAGCAAAACACAACGAATAAGCAAATCCTTAGTAGTCCTACCACTTGGAGATAACCATATCCTTTCATACTTTTATGTAGCAGATGGCAAGAATGTAGGGAAAGGTTATTTTCTGGCTAAGGGAGAGGTGAAAAGTTCCATTTCCCTTCAACTCACCAGAGACCTAGGCTACCCCTTATGGCTGTAGGAGGTAAAGCGGAGAGGAAAGATGAAGAGGGAGGGTGGAAGGGATGGGGATAAAGCAGTCTGATAAGCAGTTAATGACCACCTACTGTGTGCCAGGCCAGGGCAGCCCCTGAGGGATAGATGTAGCACCCCTTCTTTCTGGGTTTGTAGTTGAAAGGGTCCACAAGAAATTATAAGTGTGATAAAGGTCACCAAAGGGGACATATAAGGTGCTATGAGGGCTTAAAGGGGGGAGAGGGGTGTCTAGCCTCATCTGGGAGTCAGGAAATGCCTCCTTCCCTAAGAAAGTGACACATAGGCTGAGACCTAAGGCTGAAGCAAGAAAACAGGAAATTCCATTTACAGGGTAGGGAATGGTGGAAGTGACATATGAGATAAGCCTGCAGAGGTTGACAGGGGCCACATGGAAAGAGCCTTGTCATCTAGATCTCATCACCAGTTTATAGAAACTAAATGAACAAATTTAAAAACATTCTGAGAGGTCAGGCACAGTGGCTCAGGCCTGTAATCCTAGCACTCTGGGAGGCTGAGGTGGAAGGATCACTTGAGGTCAGGAGTTTGAGACCAGCCTGAGCAAGAGTAAGATCCCGTCTCTACTAAAAACAGAAAAAATTAGCCAGGCATGGTGGTACACGTCTGTAGTCACAGCTACTCAGAAGGCTGAGGCAGGAGGATCGCTTGAGTCCAGGAGTTTGAGGTTGCCATGGCAGTCAGAAAAAAAATTAAAAATAAAAATAAATAAATAAAAACACCCTGAGAGAGTGATCAGCCAACTATAGAATAAGGAACAGTCCACAGGAATAATGATTCAGCTTCTTATGGAATCAGTGGCATGAAAATAAAAAAGAAATAAAAGGGAGGGAAGTCTGTTATAAAATAAAAGGGACTTCAGAGACATGTGAACGAACCAAAAGCATTGTGTAGATCTTATTTATTTCTTGATTGGAACAAACCAAGTCTAAAAGGCATGTTTGAGATAATCTAAGAAATTGGAATACAACTTGGCATTATACGATATCAAGGAATGATTGATTGTTAACTTCACTGGGTGTGTGTGGTTACATTTTTTTTAAAAAGCCCTTATTAGTTATGGATGCATATAAGTGAGATGTCTGGGGTGTGCTTTAAAATATTCTGGAAAAAACCTGGAGTTGGAAATGATAAAATGAACAAAATGTTGATAATTGTTGAGGCTGGGTGATGAGTATATAGAGATCCATTATGCTAAGTCTCTGGGCTTTTGTATATTTGAAGATTTAAATAATAAAATGTTAAACATTTAATACATTTTACATTATAATAGTAAAAGACAATGACAGAGAGAGATACTTTATAAGCTATATTAAGGAGTCTGAACTTAAGTTTTAACTTTTTATTTTGAAATAATTTTAGATTTATAGATGAGTTGCAAAGGTAGTAGGGTGTTCTCACATACTGTTCACCACCTTCCTCGAAAGTTACATCTTTCATAACCATGGCATGTTTATCCAAACTAAGCAATTAGCACTGATACAATACTATTAGCGAAACTGTAGACTTTAGATTCCTCCAGTTTTTCCATTGATGTCCTTTCTCTGTTCCGGGGTCCAATCCAGGATACTATGTCATATTTAGTTGTCATGTCTCCTTAGTTTCTCCTAATCTGTCACAGCTTCTTGGCCTTTCCTTGCCTGTCACGACTTTGGCACTTTTGAAGAATAGGGTCAAACATTTTGTAGACTGTTCTACAATTTGGTTCTGTCTGATGTTTTGTCACGATTAGACTGCAGTTGTGGATTTTGGGGAAGAATACCATAGAGGTGACTGTGGCCTTCTCATCACACCATGTGGGGGCACATAATGTCAATAAGGCTTATTACTTATTATTAACCGTGACGCCTTGGTTTAGGTGGTGTCTGCCAGGTTTCTCCACTATTTTCCCCATTCGATACTTAGTGACTCTGAAGTCATCCAGTCCACACACAAGGGGATTTTAAGAGCTGAGGGAAGTTACTGAAGGGATTTAAGCAAGGGAGAAATGAGTTTGGATGTCTGTTTTAGGAGCAATACTCTGGGGCTGCAAGGTGGAGATGAGATGTGGTGGAGTTTGCCACAGGATTGGACATAGGTGGACGGATTTGAGCAGCTGTAGGAGACCAACTCAGCGGGAGTCGATTGTTTATTGGATGTGAGGTAATGAAAGAAGGTGGAGTGGGGTGGGTGGGCCCTTTCACAGAATCCACACCGAGGGGTCTGTGTGCCTCTAGGTCTTCCTAGTGAGAAGACACTCTGCTTCTTGGTATTTCCTTGCCTTAGGGCGGGTCCCTGAGGGTTACTGGGGCTAGAAAATGACTTTCCGACCTATAAATTAGGAGAGGTTTGGGATTACCAATGGAGGGTCAGAATTCCTGACTCTGAGATGGAGAAGGGACAGCCGTCAGAGGGAGTGAAAGGGGCTGGGGGTACGTTCTCTCTAAATCCTCTCTCTTCTCAGTTTACTGACCCAATTAGGAGCGAGTAATCAAAGGGTCAATGACTCTGTGGTTTCAAACAAGTAACTTTATTTACCTTTTCATGTTCCGCCAACCAGTCCTCCCCCTCGGCCTGGCGTGTTTTCATGTTTTCCTATGGGAGGCGTTTGGGGAGGGGGGCGGACTGCTCCATTCTCAGCGCTCATCTCCGCCGGCGGGCCCCCCGCGAGGGTTTCTTTTCCCCTCGGCGCCTTCGGGTGGGCGCGGGAGGAGCGGCAGCAGTCGCGGCCGGAGGCGCCGGGCCGGGCGCCTGGCGGGCTCCGCTCCCCGGCGGAGGCTTGTAGACCAGGTGGAAGATGAAGGCGTTGCAGTACCTGCGGGAGGCGTGGGCGGTCAGGGGGCGGGGCCCGAGGCCCCCCCTCCCCGAGTTCCAGGACTCGGGACTAGACTCAGGGCTCGGCCCACTAGAGGGTAGCTGGGTCTTTTCCTGGGGCGGGGCGAGGAATTGGGGCGATTCTGTGAGCCGGATCTAAAGAGGGGTGCATTGGTTGTCCGGAGCGGCCACGGGGGTGGTGAGACGTGGGGGCAGAGAAGGCAGGTCGTGGGCTGGGCGGAGGAGGGGCCGGGACAGCAGAAACTAGGGCAGAGATGGACCTTTTGGGATGCGAGGCCTGAGAGTAAGAGGAGTTAAGGGTCGGGAAGGAAATAGGGAGGGTCGCGGGCCCTTACCAGGGCATGCAGTTGTCGGCCGCTCTGAGGCGAAATGGGGAGCGGAAGGGGTTGGGCTGAGGAGGGCTGGTGCCCCCGCCGGTGGCCACCGCCATGGTCTGGTCGTCCATGACACAGCCGTACTCGCTGCTCTCAGTGAAGAAGGCCGGCACCCGGAGGGACTGCGGGGGGCAGCGCCTCAGAGACCGGCTCTGAGCGGCTCCCCCAACCAGGTCCATCTCGAGCAACCAGGAGGACACACAGAGGGGGAAGCCCAGGCCCCAGGACAGATTGGGCTGGAGGACAGGCACGGGGCAGCAGGACCGGGCAAGAGGACCTCGGGCACTCCCTGGGTCTGTGCAGCAGACGATGGGGAAGAGGAGCCCAAAGACTTTCAGAAAAGGGGCTCGGGAAGGGGCTGGGCAGGAGGTGAGAGAAGTTCCCTCTTGCCCGCATTCCCCACCTGTAACCGGGGCAGAGAGCTCAGCCAAGTGTCCTTGAGACCAAAGCCAGAGTTAAATCCTGGGGACAGAAAGCAGGGAGAAGCTGGCTCCCACTGTCTGCTCCTCTCCTCTCTCCCCTACCCCTGAGCCCTAGGCTCTTACCAATAACCAAGTCAGGCTTGGGCCCCTGGAGCAGGTGGTAGGGCCTTGCTGACACCTTGATCTGCAGGTCCCTGCGGCCCCCCTTCTCCTTAGTCCCAGAGTTGAGCCGTGCCGATACCCCGGAACCAGGACGGACAGACACCTCTGGGCCATCCTGGGGGGCCAGGAGTGGGGTGGGAAAGCTACTGGAAGTCAGAGCCCTGGAGGATGCACCAGGCTAGATGGGAGGGGGAAGCAGACAGGCTGGGACAGGTCATGAGACCACTACAGGGACCAAGGCTGGAGAGCAGAGCCCCCCCACCAGCCCTCACCCTCTGCAGGGTAAAATGCTGCTGGTCACTCTCGGGGGGCAGGCCATCACCCACAAACTGCAGCTCCAGGGCCACGTGGGGGAGCAGGACCAAGAGCTCCTGAAGGACAGAGAGAAGGACATATCTGGGTCCCACCTTGTGCCTACCCCCACACCCATATACCCAACTGTCAGGCTTGGGGAAACTTACCCAAAACACCATGACGAGGTCAAACTCTTTCCCAGCCTCTACCACGTGTATTTTCAGCGACTGTTTGTTCTGGATGTTGAGCTCAGGGACTAGGTGATAAGCCAGTTCTTCAAGGATGTTGTCCTCCCTACCTCCCTCTCTTGCCACCCCCTCCCCTCCTTTCCTACCCTGCCCAGCTCTCCTTACAGGACTGGGGCACCAGGTGGGTGATGACATAGTACACCGTCAGTGGGTAGGTGAGAAGCACAGCCAAGGGGGAGTCCAAGCTGAGGCCCCGCCACGTGTAGTAGTCCTGCCATGAGCCTGGGGGATGGCGTGGGTTACTGGAGGACCTGGCCCTGGGCCTGGACCCCGAGCCCCTCTAGTCCAATAGCCCTCTTTTTCTCAGCCACCCAGGCTTCTGACTCTCCGGTCCGTGTCCCTCCCCCTAGCTCCCCAGAGGCCCCCTCTGGCTCACCAAAGATGCCTCTGGGTGGATCTGGGGGCACAGGAGGCATCAGGGCAGGCCCGTCCCCCTGGAGAAGCTGGTAGGGGTCTCCTGAGAGGAAGAAAGGAAGCAGAGGGGTCTGGAGTCAGGGAGACCCCACCTGACCCATCTCCCTTGTCCTTTCAAAGGAGGTGTATTCCCTGAGAGGGCCTGGAGCTGCAGCAAGAGGAATGGGGGTTTGCCTAGGGATGGGGCTTCTGGGTGGAGTTGGCAGGGGTGACTCCTTTGAGGGCTGAGAAAGGCCTGAAATGGCCCTGGTGGTATGGGTAGGGGTTTGGCGTGTCTGTGGAGGGGTTATCTGGGACCCAGACAACTTTTCCTCCATAGTCCTTCCCTCTAGGCCGAGGGGCCATGCCTGAAAAGAGGCCCCACGCACCACTAAGAAGAAGGCTGAGGGATGGCATGTTGCCCCGGGGATGCCCGGGGGTGCCGGGGCCTGGAATCAGCATGCTGAGCTGGGTCCAGTAGCCACGAGTGAGGCCCCGAGAGGCCAGGAAGGCCTCCTTGTTAAAGGTTTCACTGGTCACCTCTGGAGAAGGAAAAGGGGAGGAGTTGAGGGCCTAGTGGCTGGGACCCCTGACTTGAGCTCTCCTCAGCCTCCCCAAGGACCCTGGGTCTGAGTCTGATTCGAGTCAGGGAGGGAACCTTGTATCTGAGAGTGTATACTGGACCACATAATCCTTATAACAGTTCCATGGGTCTTACATTTGTTAGAATCCCTCTTTTACAGATGAAGAAACCGAGGCTCCAAGAAGTAAAGTGATTTGTTTAAGGTCACACTGCCAGTTAGTGGTGGAGCTGGGAAGCAAGCATTTGAGTCCCTAGCCCCTAATCCCCTAAACTCTCTAAGGCCCCAGTCACTCAGTCCTCTGCTTCAGAGACCCTTTCTCCAGCCCCAAACACCGAGTCCCCAACCCTTGTTCCAGGGATCCAGACTCCAGCCCCAGGCATATAGCCTTCAACTCCAGGACCCTGTTCCCGAGCACCCAGGTCCCAGTCCCAAAGACCTGGTCCCGGTTTCCCCCAACCATTCTAACCTCCTTATGGTACCTGCAGTGTAGGTAAAAGGCAAGGATGCTAGTTCCCCTGCCCGCTCCATGAAGGCTGCAAGCCTTGGGCACCAAAATCGGTGGCTCACATCATCTGGGCACCGCCGCCAGTCAGCCCGGAGACAAGCCTCTCCACAGTACAAGACAGCACTACACTGGGGGCTGGGGACATAGGGCACCTAGTGTTAATCTCTGTAGGTCCTGTCTGCTATCCATCTGCCCTGCAGCTGCCCATATATTATTGGGTCTGTTGGTCTTATACCCTCTAACTGTTTGTAATAGCCTGTTTTTTTTCTTTTCCCTTTTCTTTCCTTTTTTTTTTTTTTGTTTTGAGACAGGGTCTCTGTTGTTCAGACTAGAGTGCAGTAGTGTGTCATCATAGCTCACTGCAGTCTCAGCAGTCTCAAACTTCTGGGCTCAATGATCCTCCTGCCTCAGCCTCCCAAGTAGCTAGGACTACAGGTGTGAACGACCACGCCTGGCTAAGTTAAAAATTTTTTCGAAAAGTCTCTCGCTATGTTGCTCAGGCTGGTCTCAAACTCCTGGGCTCGAGCAATTCTCCCATTGCAGCCTCCCAAAGAGCTGGGATTACATGTGTGAGCCACCATGCCCAGCCTGTAATAGCCTGTTTGTTTGTTTTTTGTCTGTCTGCTAGGCCCCCCACCAGCCTTTTTTTCTCTTTGCTTGTCTGTTGGAGTCTTCCTCTCCCTCTAGCTTTGCAGGCTGCTCACCAGGGTGTCAGCTTCACTTCAAAGCTGTGCCTGTGACAAACATGGCACGTTCGAGCCCGAAGGGAAGCAAAGGTGAAGCCTGGCCGGGGACCCCACGTCCGCATTGGGGTCTTGGCTAACTTCACGCCCAGCCTTGGGACTCGGCTCTCCAGCTCTCTGAATAAGGGTGGAGATGGCATCAGGCTAGGGGCTCAGGAGTCCAGGTCCCCAGACTCCCCACCCTCAGATACCAAATTTCTGTACCGATGCAGCTGGGCATCTCCCACAGTAAGCTGTCGGGGCTTTCGGGGGTCCCCAGAGCCCATGGGGCAGGCCATGCTGTGGCAGAGGAGAGCATAGGCCCGAGAAGCCAAGTTCTCAGTCCCTGGGCCCCGGGAGACAGTCCCTTGGGCTCCATCCATTAGCAGATCAATGCCCAAGATGGTGCCATGCTCATCTGTCACCAATAAGAGGCAGGACAGGTGCAGGGGTGCAGCCTCTGAGGAAAGAGGGAAAAGTTGGGGTGGGGAGACAGCATGTGGTCATAGTGAGGGGTTCCAAACTCACATGCCTACAGGGGCTAGGCAAGTAACTTCAGCGAGTACAGGGGGCTAGGTGGAGAGGGTATGCTCCACCCCAAGGGGACAGCTGCTGTCTTTTACCAGAATGTGCTGCCATGCAGAAATATAGGCCCCCTGTCAGAACTTTAGATTTTTCTTGAGAATGTGTAAATGCAGATTGTTGGATTCTTTTTCTTTCAATGTTTAAATGTTGACTCAAAAAACAAAAAACACTGAGGGTCAATGAAAACACATTTTCAGGACAGATTGGCCTGAAGGCCACCACTCAGAACTCCTCCTGGGTTCTGAGTGGCCTGGGAGGGCTTTAGAAGGGGAGTATGGCCAGGCAGGGGTAGGGCAGGGCCAGCCCTGGGTTCTTACCACTTCTCCGTCCCTTTCTCTTCTCAGGTCCCATTTCATCCTCCACCTTGTCCTCTCGGCAGCCATCGTCACCACTTCCTGCCTCCTGCTCAGCCTCCTCTGCCTCCCCTGGAGGGTTTGCTTCCTGGGGGGACTCCTTGCTGGTAGGGGCTGGCTCCCCACCCTCCTCTGGTTCTACCTTCTCTGTGCCTGCACCCTTCTTCTCTCCATTCTCTTCTTCTTCATCTTCCGCCTCCTCCTCCCCTTCCTCCCCATCCTCTAGGCTGATGAAGCTGATGTAGGGGCTCAGGTCTCGCAGGTGGAGTGGAGGCTCATCTCCCAGGAGCCGGGCAGCCCCTAGGCCTGGTCCAGGGCCTGGCTCTGCCCCTTGCCCCAGGCTGATGCCCACATTACGGTTGGGCAAGACATGTAGTACCCAAAGGGCAGGGTCCTGGGGCAGCCTTCTGATCTGGGCCTCTAGCTGCCGCCAGTGGCCCTCAAGGCTGGCTCCTGCAGCTCCGCGCTCTGCCACAAACTTTCGGAACCAGCCAAAGAGGAGGGCAGCGAAATCAAGAAACTCATCTCGGTATCCAGACACAAACTCCATGTCTTCAGGGTCACAGGGCCTGGGCCCAGACTGAGCAGAGGAAGAGATATATGGTGAGGGACAGGGTAGTGGTGAGAGAGTTTGGGGCTGAGTCACAAATTGGGGAGAGAGGGTTTGAGGGTCACTTGGGGTGGGATCTATGGATGAGTGTTAGGAGCTGAGAATATAGTTTTTAGGGCTGAGGATGGGAGTTCAGGGATGAAAATGGGAGGGGCTGGACTTGAAAGTGCGGGATTAAGGTTGCAGATGAGTATTCAGGGATGAGATGGTATTTTGGGTTTAAAATTTGAGGGCTGAAACCCTCAAAAGTAGGGTTTAAATTAAGAATAGAGATGAGGGAGGGCTAATCCTATCGGGAAGGGTTTGGTGAGGAGGGAAGAATTCTGGATCCGCCTGTTGGGTATGGGTAGAAGAGCCAAGGCATCCCCTGGGCTTGGATTAGTTTGGCCGTGAGCCCCTGCCGCCCCACTCCTCCGGTACCTGCAGCCGCCACCACTTTTCGAAGGTAAATACCTCGGGGACATGCGGGGTGATTCGGTCGTGACGTCAGGGCTGCCCGAGCCCACGGCCAGCTCCTCCGGTGGCCACGCCCCCGTGACCTGAGGCATCCACTGGTGGCTGCCCCGGCTGGAGCCCAGCGTGTCTGCGGGCAGGCATGGCGACTCTCCCTAGGCCATGTGACTGAAGCCAGGGAAGTGAAAGCGTCTTGGAGGGGGAGGGACTGTCTAGCAGCTCATCCATATCGGTGACCTGGGGCAGGTGGAGGGCACTGGCACCCCTGAGCCGAACCGAATCAGCCCGTGGGGCCATGGCCCGCCTGCCCCTTCCTCGCCCCGCGTCGCCCGGCAGCCTGGGTTTTCTTTCGGTTTCATTAAACCTTCCTGGCTGCCCCTTGGACTGAGGGCCGGGTTGGGCGCGGGGGCGCCGGGCGGAGGAGCTCCGCCTCAGGGGGTTTCCCCGCGGTGGGCGGCTGGCAGGGCGCGGGCTCGGCCATAGCGACCGCGCACGGTCGGTTCTCGACGCCGCGAGCGCAGGCGGGACCGTGCCGCCGCCTCGCGCCCCTTCGTCACCCGGGACTGGAGCGGGCGGCGCCGTCTCCTCCAGATCTCTGTCGGGCGCGGGGAGAGGAAGCGAAAGTCTCTGAGAACACTCTGGAGCCCATCTGAGAGTCAGACAGGTCGAGGCAGCTCCATTCCCCCAAACTCCGCAAGCCCCGAGATGAGTCGAGGCTGGGGATCCTGGTTCTGCGCGGTCCGATTCCTCCTGCTAGCGCTACTGATTCTGCAAGGTGAGGGGGGCGCTGGAAGCCCGGATCCCCGAGTCCCCGGCCACGGGGATGAGTGGGGGGAGGGAACACTAGGGCTACGGAGTTAAGTGCGGAGCCTGGCGCTGCCAGGGTCTCCTGGGCAGCCAAGATAAGAAGGCCAGCCGCCTGCGGTTGGGGACAGGCTGGAGGACACCTGGGCTCAGGTGGGATTACGGACGTTTTGGGAGTGTGATGTGTGGGTTGAGCCTGACAGTCAGACTCTGGGGCTTAGGGGAGAGGCTGCAATGGGGCAGGGGATTGGAGGCTAAGCACAGTAGCGGGGAGGCCCTTGGCCAGGGACCCTGTGCTGACCACCTCTATCCCGCACAGGTGATGGCAACGAGGGCAGCGTCACTGGAAGTTGTCACTGTGATAAAACAATTTCTTCTGACTCCCCCCCAACGGTTCAATCCATGAATCATCTCCGAAAACATTTGAAAGCCTACCACCGCTGTCCTCGCTACATCAGGTAGTCTCACCTGTACCTGCGAGGGCAGCTCCTGTGCAGTCCCTCCCTGCCAGGTGCCTCTAGGACCCTCTCTAGTCAAACCCCAACTTCTTTCAGGAGGACCTTACCTCCCCCCCCTTTTGGGTTCTGTTTGCTCACACCTTAATTTCTCTGCTGGGGATTTCCCAGTTCCAGCAGAAATGGCTTTTTCTTGATGACTTCACATCTTTGGAATGAGGAAATTGCTGGGCAAGGGAAGGAGAAACCACAGCTGAAACCAGGTTCTTTTTTTGTTGAGACAGAGTCTCACTCTGTTGTCCAGACTAGAGTGCCATGGTGTCAGTCTAGCTCACAGCAACTCAGCAATCCTCCTTCCTGCCTCAGCCTCCTGAGTAGCTGGGACTACAGGCATGTGCCACCATGCCTAATTTTTTCTATATATTTTTAGTTGTCCAGCTAATTTCTTTCTATTTTTAGTAGTGATGGCGTCTCGCCCCGGCTCAGGCTGATCTCGAACTCCTGAGCTCAAACCATCCACCTCCCTTGGCCTCCCAGAGTGCTAGGATTACAGATGTGAGCTACCGTGCCCAGCCTGAGACCAGGTTCTTTCTGTTGCGCAGGTTCCAGCTACCTTTCCGGAGTGTGTGTGGGGGCAAGAAAGACCAGTGGGTTCAAGAACTGATGAGCTGCCTTGATCACACAGGTAAGAGTTTCACCCTCTTCTTCAGGCTTTGCCTCCAGGGGTCAGTGGCCTCCACCTCACAATTTTCTTTGCCTCAGCCCTTTCCCCATTGACGTCACACATTCGTACAATGATCTGGCTAAAGTGCTTTCATTTAAGACTCTGTTGGCCAAATGTCATTCACTACCACCTTCATGATTTTTGCCAATCATTCTACCACAGGTGCTGTTATTTACTTAATATTTTTTCTTGAAATCAAGGCATTATTTTTGTTTGAAATCAAGACCAATATTTTATTATGAAAATTTAGATATAAACAAGTTAAAAGAATTATACAGTGAATATCCACATACCCACTAGAGTCTACACTATTTGATTTATATATATTTATTTTTTATATAACATTTACATACTAAAAGATATTTTATATTTTACAATATTGATTTTACAGTACTTTACTATATTTGCTTTAATTCACATCCATTTGTCTATCCCTTTATCCATCATGAATCACCTTATTTTTTGATGCATGTCAAAGTAATTTGCAGGCATCATTGTACTTCATCCCAAAACATCTCAGCATGTATATCTAGTACAGCTCAATCACTTAGTGCTCCTTTTCTTCTTGTGAGGTAAAATTTACATACAATGAAATGAATAAACCTTAAGTGTACACAAACCAGTTTTGAAAAACGTAAATAGCAACTTATCCTAAGCAATAACATCTGTGAAGTCACAAGTTTGATGTGGTGGTTGTATTTTTCCCTTAAAATATACATCCATTAAAACTGTTCTTCCACGCCCTAGCTGCAGCTGTCTTGTGTAGCAGCAGTGGTGCCCATACTGCCCTTCAGACTGTCTAGACCTATGTTATTTCATTTAATCCTCCCAGCTCCCCTGGCTCTTGGTACTAAAATTATCCTCATTTTATAGCTGAAAGATACGAGTCAAGAGAGGATAGAAAGACAGGGCAAGGTCACTGGGCTACTTTGCAGCACAGCCAGGGGTCCAACCCTGGGCTCCTCTCCTGACTTCTCAGTTCAGACCACTCACTTGTCCCACTGGTTGCATCTTGTGGTTTAATCACTTTCTTGTACCCTACCGTTCCCCTCTGTTGCTGCCTTCCTCTCCTCGCCTTCAGCTGTCCTGTTGATATTCTCCCTGACCCAGTGCTCTTTCCTGTGTTGGAGCTCAGAACCCCAAAATGTGACACCCTGGCAATTAAGAAAACTGCAAAAGCAAGAAGCTCACTCTGAGCTTCCCCTGTCTTTCTGTGTGAGAGCTAGCCACAAAGGAATTCTCTGAGCTACCTCACCTGGAAGTAAGTCATAACACCCTCATTCCAGAAGTGTCCTGCCCTACACTGGAGGCCAAGAAGATGCTAAAACAAACAGGCCTTGCTATTCCCCCCTTTTGGTATAGTCACACTTCTATGTAACTGTTCTTTCTTCATTGAACCTAAGCATAAAAATAGTTTTCCCTGGGTATTTGGGTCTTCATTTCTGAAGGCTGCCATGTCATGTGAAACTTTGATTAAATTTGTTATGCTTTTCTCTTGTTAATCTGTTTTTTTGTTATAGGGGTGTCAGCCATGACTGTTGTGATGGGTGGGGAAAAGATACTACTTTTTCTCCCCCACTCCCTTATCTGCTTCTTCACCTTGTCCCCTGATAGCCCTGATTCCTCACTTCTTTCCTTTCCAGAATGTGGACGTGCTCACCTGGAGACTCTGGCCCGCCAGAAACATTTACCTCCTCCCAGCACCCAGATTTCTGAGCCCTCAGAGGGGGCCCCTTCAGACATGCGCGCCCCTGCCCAGACACTCATGCCATCCACTCTGCACTCTACCCAGCACCCGACCCTTCCACCAGAATCACTGTCCTTGGGCAAAGAGCTCCCTCATCCCAATGAAACCACCACTCCCCCTGTGGGCCACAGTCTTGGAGTTGGGCATAAGGCTGGAGAGAACCAGAAGCAGCTGGAAGAGAATGCTGGTCCTGAAGCTGGGATATCAGCCCTAGTAGCAGTACCATCCCTCCTGGGCATCATCTTTATCCTCACTGGAATCCTCGTGTATGTGCTGTGCAAGAGGAGGAAGCAGTCACTACATTCCTCTCCAGGTAAACTGACCCTCTGAGCCCCCCTCCCCCCACAGGGACCCATAGCTTCCTTGGGAGGGATCTTGCCCCCAGTAGCTCAGGTGGCTGGAAACCTGGCCCAGGCACAGAAATATTAAGGTTGCCTGTACCATGGACCACAGGCTATGAGGGCAGAGTCAGCCAGAGTCTATAGAGTAGAGAGGGAGGGAAGCCACCCAGGGACCAGTATGCTTGGAATAAGATGGCTATTCCATGAGGGTCAGGGTATGAGGATTAAAAAAAAAAAAAACAAAACAAAAAAAATGAAGATGATGGTTAGACACTAAGCTAGTGGGAAATGAAGCTGTGAAGGAAGGTGAGGGCCATTTATTCAATTCACAAATCTTTACTAAGCACCTACTGTGTACCAGGTCATAGGGTTAATGTCTTAGAGTCCGACACCCCAGTTCAAGCTATCAACCCCACCACTTCCTTGACCTCAGAGTTCATCTCTCAATTTCTTTATCCTTTCCAGATTTGCAACTTTATTATACACTTGTGGCACCAGATTCGAACGCCTGAGTCAAGAACAGAAGCTTGTGAGGGTAGAGACTGTGATTTATTTTTGTAAAAAGTCTTTATGGTTAACCTCTGATACCAGTAGAGTAATATATGCTGAATATATATCTTTTTTTTTTTTTTTTTTGAGACAGAGTCTCACTCTGTTGTCCAGGCTAGAGTGAGTGCTGTAGCATCAGCCTAGCTCACAGCAACCTCAAACTCCTGGGCTCAAGCGATCCTTCTGCCTCAGCCTCCAGAGTAGCTGGGACTACAGGCATGTGCCACCAAGCCCGGCTAATTTTTTCGATATATTTTTAGTTGGCCAATTAATTTCTTTCTATTTTTAGTAGAGATGGGGTCTCATTCTTGCTCAGGCTGGTTTCGAACTCCTGACCTTGAGTGATCCGCCCAACTTGGCCTCCCAGAGTGCTAGGATTACAGGTGTGAGCCACTGTGCCCGGCCTGAATATATATCTTTAATATTTAATATATGACTAACTAGCTGCTGCTCTCTCTTAGACCTCTCATTTTTAAAAAATGCTGTACTACAAAATATTCCTTTTATGTTGGGTAATGATAGCTTGAACAATTCTCTATGTGTATTTTTTAACTACTAAAAATTATTTTTGTAATTATTGACTATTCTTTCTGCAGACATTGGCCTGAGACTCTGGCCCCCTTAAGATTCCAGGATTCAGTTTTACTAATGGATCCCCTTGTACCAAGTCTCTCTTCGCACTACACCAGTTGTTCCTCCCCAACGTCAGCCCTCTCCCGCTTCCTCCCTGAACCCCACACGGAAAGCCTGGGCTTTCCCAGCCTCCCTCCTTAGTAGCTGCTGTGCTGCTGCCGCCATACACACTGGTTTTACTTCCTGAATCATTTGTGTCAGTCATATACCTCAAATGAAAATCTGTTCTTGTTTTTATTGTTCTTGTTTTTATTATTAAAATCCTTAGATCTTATTTTTGTGTCTTCCAGTGAAGAAGTACGTATTTTCATTGGGCCAAGTCTGCGGGGAGCCTGGGGCAGGGGCATGAAGCATAAGAGGAAATGGGTTGGGTGTCTGAATCCGGTCTCCTGTCTGGGCCTCTCAGAGTGCTTGTGGAGTGCAGAGGAGGCGCGCCCTGCTGGAGAGGCCCGGGCACAGCTGTGGGCAGGCTTGGGCTTTAGTTTCTTCATTCCCACCTTTTACTCCTTTGTTCTAGCATACTCTGATCAGCAGAGCATGTACCTGTCAGCCTGTGGTCCCCACCCTACAGGTTCCTGGGATCTGTCCCACAGTGCAGGCGATGGTTTCCCTCCAAGCTCTTCATCCACCGCCTTGGCCTAGTTCTCTAGCATCTGTTCACAGGTTCGGGCCACATCACTGAGCTTGAGGCGGGCATAGTCCACTCGCTTCAGAGCCATCTGACAGTCCTTCCTTGAAGAGTAGCTGGAGCCCTCATGGGGCTGCCCTGTGGCCACCTACAGTACAGTTAGACTGATCAATGGAGCACCGTCTCCTTTACCCATACCCCAACCTGGCATCAAGTCTCTTGTCTCATTTCTTCCCTGAGTTTGAATCTGTTATGCCACCTGATAGCTGGGTGGCCTAGGGTGAATCATTTAACTTCTGTTAACCTCATCTTTAAAGTGAGGTGGCAATAACTACTTTCTAGAGTTGTTGTAGGATAAGATAATGTAGAGCGTTTTGCGCACTGTAAAAACTAGTAATTGTTGGTAGCTGTTGTAATGACTTCAGAACTTTCTCTGATCCTGTCCCTTTTCTCAGGATGCAAGCATCTGGGGCCTCATGCCCTCGAAGTTAGGCCAAGTTTCCCAGGACAAAGTTCTGTGGCTTTAGCATTACACACCCTCCCCCAGGCACTTCCGTATCTGGCTGGCAGCTTATGTGATGCTACCCCGTGAGGTAGACAGAGACGCCTTTAATTCTTTCCTTTTTTTTTGAGACAGAGTCTCGCTCTGTAGCCCGGGCTAGAGTGCCATGGTGTCAGCCTAGCTCACAGCAACCTCAAACTCCTGGGCTCAAGCGATCCTTCTGCCTCAGCCTCCCGAGTAGCTGGGACTACAGGCATGCACCACCGTGCCCAGCTAATTTTTTCTATATATTTTTAGTTGTCCAGCTAATTTCTTTATATTTTTAGTAGAGACGGGTGTCTCACTCTTGCTCAGGCTGGTCTCGAACTCCTGAGCTCAAACAATCCTCCCGCCTGGAATGCCGGCAGGAGAGGCACACCCACCTGGGTGAGGTAGCGGATCTGGGCCGACAGCTCTGCCTCCACGTGCTGCACTGAAGCGGTGAAGGCCGCCGCCTGCCGGTCTAGGAGCCGCTCATTCGTTTTTTCCTTGGACAATTCTAGGATCACTGTACCTGCCACGGCAAAGAGAGGGAGCAGTTGCCCGGCGGAACCGCCAGTGTAGCCCCGCCCTAAGGCCTGCCCCTCACATCCGCACCGCCAGCGCAGCCCCGCCCTAAGGCCTGCCCCTCACATCCGCACAGCCAGCATAGCCCCGCCCTAAGACCTGCCCCTCTTATCCGCACCGCCAGCGTAGCCCCGCCCTAAGACCCGCCCCTCACATCCGCACCGCCAGCGTAGCCCCGCCCTAAGACCTGCCCCTCTCATCCTCACAGCCAGCGTAGCCCCGCCCTAAGGTCTGCCCCTCACATCCGCACCGCCAGCGTAGCCCCGCCCTAAGGCCTGCCCCTCACATCCGCACCACCAGTATAGCCCCGCCCTAAGGCCTGCCCCTCACATCCGCACCGCCAGCGTAGCCCCGCCCTAAGGCCTGCCCCTCTCATCCGCACAGCCAGCGTAGCCCCGCCCTAAGGCCTGCCCCTCTTATCCGCACAGCCAGCGTAGCCCCGCCCTAAGGCCTGCCCCTCTTATCCGCACAGCCAGCGTAGCCCCGCCCTAAGGCCTGCCCCTCATACCCCGCACCGCCAGTATAGCCCCGCCCTAAGGCCTGCGCCCAGTTTCCCCTCACATCCGTACCTCCAACCTAGCCCCGCCCTAAGGCCTGCCCCTCATATCCCGCACCGCCAGCGTAGCCCCGCCGTAAGGCCTGCCCCTCACATCCCGCACCGCCAGCGTAGCCCCGCCCTAAGGCCTGCCCCTCACATCCCGCACCGCCAGCATAGCCCCGCCCTAAGGCCTGCCCCTCACATCCCGCACCGCCAGCGTAGGCCCGCCCTAAGACCTGCCCCTCACAACCCGCACCGTCGCCGCGCATGCTCTTAGGATCCCTCCCCAACCCTGCTCCAAGCCTCAGATTCTCGCATGTGCGCGCAGCTCGGCCTCGCTGTCGCTCCCTGCCGACCGGTTGTCTCACTGCGAACCTGCATTCTGAAGGATGGCGCCAATTTCCCGTTCGATGTCTTCCAGGGCGCGTAGTCGCTCGTTCGCCAGGCTGTATGTAGCCATCGTCGGTCTGCGAATCCTCCACGAGATTTCCCTCTAGAAACGCGAGGATTGGTCCCGGAAGTAGCCTTGGGTTTGCGCCTGCGCAGAGGGCGCTGTCGAGCGCGCACTACAATTCCCAGGATGCTCAGCGCAGCCGCAGGCTTCTCGGTACACTGGGTGAACTACAGCTCCTAGGGCATCCTGCACCTGGCTGGGTCTACGCCTCCGCTGCGGGGCCACCCGTGCTAAGAGGCGGTATGGAAATATCCCGAAGCCTAAAGCCATTCACACCTGTCCGCCGTCAGTATACTGTCTTGTGGCCTACGTTTAATTCAACGAGAATTTATTAAGCGTCTGCTGGGTGCTAGGTGACCAGAGTGGGAGTTTTGGGGCATTCCTCCAGACTGGATAGTCCTGGGCCCTTTGTTCACTCCACCCAAGGAATGCTTGACTTGGTGAGTGTTACATTAGCCTCCCTAGCTTTTTCCCTCCGACCATGAGCCCAGCTGGAACACACAGACTATTGATACATTCTCAGATGCTGGCTCCTTCCAGCCCATTTCTCTTTCCCTTTCTGATTACCTTTTATGTGCCGGGCTCCGGGGAATACAAAGATGAATGAGATGGACTCTCACGTGATAGTGGAATAGATGTTTTGTTAGAGCTGTGCCCAGAGTATATGGCAAGGAGCACGGAGAAAGGATTATTGGAGGAAGTGCTGATTAAATTGAAACTTTTTATTTTTATTTTTTCAGAGACGGGATCTCGTTCTGTCACCCAGGCTGGTGTGCAGTGGCGTGGTCATAGCTCAGTGCAGCCTTGAACTCCTAGGCTCAAGCAGTCCTCACACTTTAGCCTCTCCAGTAGCTAGGACTACAGGCGGAAACCACCACGCCCAGCTAATTTTGAAATTTTTTGTAGAAACAGGGTCTTGTTGTATTGCCCTGGTTGGTCTCGAACTCCTGCCTCTGCCTCCCAAATTTCTGGGATTACAGTCATGAGCTACTGCTCCCAGCCTTTAACTGAAGTTTAAGTGGTTAACTAGGTGGATGAGCGGTGGGAGTGGAAAAGGGAAACAGCATAGATACGAGAATGGTGCTGTGAGGGACCTAGCACATTTGGAGTCCAGCAGGGGGCTCAGTTTGGCTGGAGTGCATGGAGCATTGTGAAGGTTAGGTGTGACAGTGGTGAGACTGAAAGGAGAGCCAGATCAGGAAAAAGCTTGCCAGGTAAGTAATTTGGACTTTATTCTGGAGGCATCTGGGAGCCTTTAAAAGATTTTCAGGAAGTGTGTTATGACTAGATTTACTTTTTAGGAAGGATCATTTGTGACAATTTATAGAAAATCATCAAGAATGAAACCAGTTTGCCCAGGGTTAGCAAATGAATGGAGACTCAGTTAAACTTGATGGATCTAGCATTTAACTTCATTCTTTCTTAAATCCTAATAAAATAACAGTAAAGCTATTTTTTGAAAGGGTCAAAGAGAAAGGGAGAGGAGTTAATAGCAAAACTTTAGATAGAAGCTGAAAAACAGAGGCTAAGTGATAACTGATTAGGCAGTGAAGTGGTAACTAAGCCAGCACTGAAGAAAGCTTAGAAACAACCTGATTTACCCTTAAATTAGTGGGATCATGTACAACTGGGGTGAAGGTGGTACAAAAATTAGGAGGATTTTTTTTTTTTTTTTTTTTTTTTTTAGAGATAGGGTCTCACTTTGTCATCCAGATTGGTGTACAGTGGCATGATCATAGCTCACTGCAGCCTTGAACTTTTGGGCTCAAGCAATCCGTCGACCTCAGCCTCTCAAGTGGCCGGGACTACAAGCATGTGCCAACGTGCCCAGCCAATTTTAAAATTTTTTCGTCGAGACAAGGTCTTGCTGTGTTGTCCAGGCTAGTCTTGAACTGCTGACCTCAAGCAGTCCTCCCACCCTGGACTCCCAAAGTTCTGGGATTACAGGTGTGAGCCACTGTGCCCAGCCAGGAGGATTATTTGAAGTCATTAGACCATCAGATATTTTTCTTGACTCCATATATTAATATGTTGGTGACTAATCTCCCTCAACCTGTCAGAATACTGGAGGTTTCTTTGTCAGAGATGGAAAACAGGGTTTTTAGCTCGGAGGCCACCTGGGCATAGCTGAGAGCAAGAGTACTGCATTGAAAACAGAGATTAAGTGAAAGTTTATATACTGAATGGTGGTTTCTAAAACTCTAGTAATGAGGCTTGTACTTTCCAGGTCAGAGACTAGAAGACTTTTCTCTGGGGAATTTGATTAGTTAGAGAAAAGACCTAAGGATGTTAACGTCTGGGGTTCTCCAACCAAACAGTTGGCCAGATCTCCCTATAGTGAAACTCACAGTTGGTAAGTCCCATCTGTGTATATGGAACTTCTAGTCAACTTCTTAGCATCTCACTCTTAAATATGAGCAGAAAGCAAAAGGTTTCTAGATATTCAAAGAAACTTTCTAACATGAAAGACAGAGGCCAAAATAAACAGGAAAAAAAAACTGTGAAAGTTCTTAGGTAAGAGATACCCTAAAAAGAATTGAATCTTCAAGTCTGAATGGGAAAAATGAAAAAATAAAAATAAAAGAATTTAAGAAAGCATCCTTGAAAAATCAAACTATGAGGGAAGTAATGAAAGATCTATCACATGAGTTGATAAGAGAAAGGTTTGAAAGAGAAATTGAAGAACTCTTCCAGGAAGTAAAGCAAAAGAAAAGAGATGGCATATAGGAAAGAAAAAGAAAGAAAATTAGAGAATCAATCTAGGAGACTTACATTCTAGGAGAGATCACAGAGAAAATGAAGGGGAAAGAAAGGACTTGTGCTTTCAGATTAAAAGGGCCCATCAAGTGCTCAGGGAAATGGAGGAAAACAGACTCATACCTCAGAACACTATGTTCAAAGAAAAAGGCCTTGCAAAAGCTTTCAGAGAGAAAATAGACAAGAATCAGCAACCAGAATGGCTGCTGGGCATTTTTTTTTTTTTTTTTTTTTTTTTTAGAAACAAGGTCTTGCTGTCACCCAGGCTGGAGTGCAGTGGTGTGATCATATAATAGCAAACTGCAACCTCTAACTCCTGAGTTCAGGTGATCCTCTGACCTTAGCCTCTTGAGTAGCTAGGACTACAGGTGTGTGTCACCATACCTGGCTAATTTTTAAATTGTTTTTGCAGAAATGGGGTCTGGACTTTGCAAATATTGTTGCCCAGACTGGTCTTGAACTCCTGGGCTCAAGCAGTCTTCTGCTTCGGTCTCCCAAATTGCTGGGATTACAGATGTGAGCCACTCGGCCGGGCTGGGCCTCTTAATGGTAACGTTCCTCACTAGAACACAGTAGAGCAATGCCTTCAACATTTTGGAGGAAAGTGATTTCCAGTCTAGAATTCTATACTCCACTTAGCACTCTGGGAGGCTGAGGTGGGCGGATCAGGAGTTCAAGACCAGCCTGAGCAAGAGCGAGACCCTGTCTCTACCAAATCAAAATGAAAGAAATTAGCTGGACAACTAACAATCTATATATAAAAAATTAGCCGGGCATGGTGGTGCATGCCTGTAGTCCCAGCTACTCGGGAGGCTAGGCAGCAGGATTGCTTGAGTCCAGAAGTCTGAGGTTGCTATGAGCTAGGCTGATGCCACGGCACTCTAGCCTGGGCAACAGAGTGAGACTCGGTCTCAAAAAAAAAAAAAAGAAGAATTCTATACTCCAGCTTTGTTAGGGTGAAGACCCAAAATGTAATGACTCAACAAAATAGGGCTTAATTTTTTCTCATAAAACAGTTCAGTGTGGGTAGTTCAGTGTGCTCCACAAATCATACAGGGACCAAGGCTAGTGGTGTAGCTCTGCCATCCTTTAGGGTCTTAAAAGTGTGATCTGCAGACTGGTGGTATTGACATTACCTAGAAGCTTGTTAGAAATGTACAATCTCACTTCCCACCCTGGACCTACTGAATCAGTGTCTGTGTTTGTTTGGTTGGTTTTTTTTTTTTTTTTTTTTTGAAACAGAGTCTCACTCTGTTGCCCTCAGTAGAGTGCCGTGGCGTCAGCCTAGCTCACAGCAACCTCAAACTCCTGGGCTCACATGATCCTCTCACCTCAGCCTCCCAAGCAGCTGGGACTACAGGCCACACCACGATGCCCTGCTGATTTTTCTATTTTAGTAGAGATGGGGTCTCGCTCTTGCTCAGGCTGATTTCAAACTCCTGAGCTCAAGCACTCCTCCTGCCTCAGCCTTCCAGAGTGCTAGGATTGCAGGCCTTAAGCATTGTACTGGTCCCAGTGTCTGTGTTTTAAGATCCCCAGGTGATTTGTATGCACAATAAAATTTGAGAAATATTGCGTTAGGGCATTGTCATTTTCATTGTCAAAACTGAGTTGCTGCCATCCCTGGGTTGCAGCTGGCAGGAAGGGGAAAGAGAAAATGTGGAGGAGGTATACCTGTCTCAGAGGTCTGGCTAGGAAGTGGCCTGTTTCATTTCTACTTACTTACCATTGAAGAAAACTTAGTCATATGATGTCACCTAATTTGGGGGTTCACAGAAGTCCAGTCCTTACCTAGGCAGCCAGCTGTTGTTCTAGTACCATGGAAGAATAGATTTTAAGGGATGTCTAGAGTCTCACAAAGCCAAACTCTCAATTATGAACGTAGAATAAAAGACATTTTGATATGTACAAGGTCTCAAAATATTTATATGTGTACCCTTTCTCAGGAATTCATCAAAGTTAGATCCAGAAGAGGAAGATAGGGGATCCAGGAACTAAGGCTGACTCCTGAGAGAGGTGAATGGGAACACCAGGGTTATGGTGACAGGAAATCCAGGGGACTTGAAGAACAACCAATTGAGAATGGAGCAGATTAGAAGGATCCTGGAGAGATTTAAGAAGTGAATATCTGTTTTGATTTAAATGAATTGAGAGGATATATAGACTTTTGGAGGACAGTATAGGGCTGATTAGTGATAAATTTAGAGGATAAGCAAATTTAAAAATGACAATTATTTAGAGAAAATGAAGTTGTTCAAGAAGAGAAGGGTAATTATACCATGTATAGGCAAAATTAAATACTGACTACGGATCTAACCCCAATTGATTTAATTCTTTTGGGAGAATAGAGTTTTGGGAGGAGGGAAAGTATTTCATCTTGGGGCATGGAGGAAAGAAAGGGAACTCAGTCTTCACCTTATATATCAGGGGGCTAGTAGATGATGGTTAAAACTAAAATCAATCAAGAAGCAGCAAAATAAGCATGGTAGGGATATGGAGGCAAATGCCAAAAGAAACATCTAAAAGAGGTGAAAGTGTCTCTGGAGAGAAGGAAATTGGAGGGGGGGAAGGGGTCTGGTTTTTATTATAATAGGTCTTGTAGTACTATCCAGCTGCTTAAACCTTGGAAAAATATGTATTTTTAACTTTGAAAATATATATAACTTTGAAAATTAAAAGTAAAGAATGAAAAGCGAGAGAGGAAATAGAGATGTACTTTACTATGAAAGAGACCTAAGAGTGGAGGAGAGTTTTTTTTTTTTTTTTTTTTTTGAGACAGAGTCTCACTCTATTGCCCGGGCTAGAGTGCCGTGGCGTCAGCCTAGCTCACAGCAACCTCAAACTCCTGGGCTCAAGCAATCCTTCTGCCTGCCTGCCTCAGCCTCCCAAGTAGCTGGGACTACAGG